>JAQIWH010006052.1:0-13515 GCA_034695005.1 Cryptops parisi
ATATTTCACACCGTAACGTACATACACACATTGTATAGGTTTTAAAAACATCAATTAAATACGGTACATTATGAATTATGTGTGAACAATCTAATACGTTTATAATATATAGATTTCAATGGCATTATGGGTAAATAGGTCTGGATCTAACAACTGAAATACTTCTCAAGACTTAAGTGGATTCCACTTTATACCAGTCACATGATAATAATACAGTTTTAACATTACCATTTGAAAAAAAAAATTGCATACAATTTGTAGTAGTCAATAACATTTTTCAACCCTGACCATAAACATTCAATATAGGCCGTTTTAACGTTTCTTATATTCTTCGAATACATTACTATTGTAGTTGTATTATCGATTACATTGCTACTATAAATAGCCAATTCAATGTTGAAGCAATTTTCTAAATTGACGTTTAAGCTAAGCTATAGCTGTGATAATCGCCGTATATATTCATTATTGCTGACAACAACTGAAGACGTTTGAAAATCATTAGTAATTTTGAAAGCTGAATCACTGTGCATGGGGGAAAAAATCTCAATTAAATTTTAAATGCTCTCACAACCACAAAAATTGCCACTTTAACCAAAGATTGTAGCATCGAAGCTAAACATCAAATACACAAATCAATCACATTTGAAGTATTATAAAAATATATATATACAGAACTTTTTTATATAACCACACCTGCATTTGTGTTCAAGATTAATGTTACCTAAAAGAATCAATAAACAATTTTGTAAAGTCTAACATCGTATATGGGTGGGTCCGGTTTCAACCTTTATAAAAATGAGTGGTGTGTAAAAAAACGTACACTTCCTCTCTCCAGCGAATTTATCGAACCAGGGCAGTAAGTGAGGTATATTTTCATTTTTATAGCAAGTTGTAAAAATGCACGACGTATTGTGACTCGGCATTAATTTGCCTTTCTTAATTACAGTCCTGTGTTTTGACATCAAAGCCATAAAACGGGGAAAATAACTTGCTAAAAATGCTCTACGAAATGCATCTACCAATGTGTGGTTTCAATTATTATTCATATAATGGTTTTTCAAAAACAATTTTGGCTTTAGTCTACTGTATATAAATTTACACAACATAGGGTGTCTGAAAATCATTTTTACAGCTATACTTTATAATTGAAAAAATAAAAAATAAAAATTTCGGACATACTGATTGTAAATTATATATAGACTCTCTATATAATTTTACTCGATATTTATATTTGGCACAATTTTATTGAAAGACATTCTGTGAATAAAATATAAGCATATTGTGTATACTGAATGCTTAATAAATTAAACCTATCAAATGTATTTTATTTTTCAATATTAAATTGATACTAAAATTAATATACATGAAAATCTTAAATATGTTTATTTTTAAATACCGTCATAAAATTTTGTGATTCAAGAAAACAGCCGATTGATCCACGAAAGAATTTTTTCTACCCCCATAATCCGTAATTAGCTTCATTTCTAGCATTTCTAACATTCCGCTTTCATCCATAATAACGTTGAAAAATGACCAAATTATACTAAAAATCAGAACTGAAAAAATACCAAATATATTTTTATATATTATTATTTTTTCGAGCATTTATAAGTAGTAAATAAAACATACGAAAAATATATACAACGAGTGTTGTTCGGCTTTAATGTCATCTCAGTGTTAAACGAGTTCGAATTTATCTGCATCGATTTCTGAATCCCTGCAGGGGTGTCTACTTTACACTCATCCCTCGTTTTTTTCCCTTTTATGCTCAAGTCTACCCCTCGACGATGACATCACCTCCATTCATGTTCGATTCAAAATTTAATTCACTATGAACAATGAGTCCCAAATTTCCGTGTCAATTCATCCACCGACTAGCCACGTTGGACTTTTCTAATGGTGTGTCATGGCGATGCACGCTTGTCATCATATGCACCACCCAACCCAACGTCAACATATTCTATATCCTCAAGGTTACCAAACCATGCACTATCGTAACATTGAACAAAATCCACTCTAACATTAAAAAATATATACATATAACAGTATTAAACACAGCGAAATCCCGATAAAAGACAAAAGTGAGATTTCCCTGCATAGCTTCTCCACGCTTGGTGCTTCTGGCAGACAGAATGCACACACAAGAGACAACGGTATAAAGTGTGAAAGGAAAATTTTTCGCCTACCTTCTCTGTGGGCATTGACGGGCAAATGCGGCACAGATTCCAAAACGAATTGATCATCAGATAAACCGTCGAGTGGCCACCAACTCGAGTCCAAAGGGGAGGGAAGGGGGAAATCCGGACGGCCGGATAACCGACTTTTGAGGGTGGGTTAAAAGGTAAAATGGGTTTCCACGCCGGAGAAGAAAAAAAAACCCACCACCGAGTCCGAATGTGTATTAATAGGAAGGAATCCTCTTATTTCTCTCAGCGCAGAGCGGCCATGTTTCGCCACTGCTCGAGCCGAGTGCTCCCATCTAGCGGTAAAGGCAACTTTACAACGAGAACGGAAGGTCAACGCACGCCTTTTGACGCATGCGTTACATCATCAACTGAGAGCGTTTCATTGCGGACAAAAAAGGAGGAATAGGGGAGAAGGAAGAGGGATCGGAAGAAAACTGTTACATTTTGAAGAGTAAAAAAAAGATTATGGACCCAGTCAAGGAACGGCAATCACACACCCGAATTACGCTGTTTCGATTAAAGCTTTTTCCGATATAACGCTATTTTTTTTATAAGCCAAAAGGATATTATACGTTACAGAAAACTGGATCTTGTAATAAACTCACTGCATTCTAAACCGTACGTTCAGGCTAGGTCTGCACAGACTTTGGTGCGCTTCTCAAAACCAAATACCCTCTGCATAGACTCGGCGATTAAAACCATAAGTATAAACTATGAACTCGACTATCCGAATCGCAATTATCCAGAATTCCAGTTTATTGGAATCAAGTAAAAAATAACTCGATATATTTTCGAAAAACCATTGACATTATCGATAGCTATGGATAATTTATCAAACAAATGATTGTAAGTTTTCATACGTATATACAATACGTATCTATTGTATATACGTATTGTATATACGTATTGTATATACGTACATACGTATTGTTCATTACATGTTCTATCTTGTACAACGTTGTTGGTCTTTTTTTAATACCAAGCTGAGCATATACATTGAAATTCCGGATTATCCTAATTTTCGTTTATCCGAAATAGGCTTGATCCCGTCGCATTCAGATAATAGGGTTTGTAGTGTATACGTTTTTTTTACAGTATACACTATCGCGAGGTTGCAAAAATAAATTAACGTTAACCAGGCAATGGCTTTATTCAATAGTAGGTTTACGAACCCTTGAAAAATGTCAAATCTAATTTGACATGACATTTACTCCACCGTTCCGAATTCCATTTGGATGGTGGTTGGTTTTCTTACTATATATCCATAAAGCCAAGTGTTTCTGCTACACATGCTGTATGCATTTATTATGAACTGCTGCAAGAAAGATTTGTCAAAAGAATAAAAATGAACACTTGACTGTGCAGATATTTGTACAATAGATATCGATTGAAGATGCGGCTTTAAAATACGATTAAACGTTGTCATACAACGTTTAAAAATTAAAAAAGTGTAAATTTAGACACGTTTATATAATAACATCTAGATCATAATAGGTACAATATAAAAAAAAAATAAAAATATATATTTTTAAAATAATAAATTGAGGCCTGTATAAAAAATATAACTAATAAATAATAATAATATAAATATACAAAATATAACTAAATTAAAAAAACATAAATGACAAGCTTCTTGTTAGTTTGATGTTTAGAATTAGTAAGATAACATTTTCCAACATAACACGTGAGAGTATTGTTCTTGTTTGCACTCACGTTATAACTGTTAATGGTTCCTTAAGTATGTTTTTACTTGTTACCATGAAACAATTTTTTCCACGGACAGAGAGAGAGAGAGGAAGAGTGCAACTTGCCTTTTATGCAGTAATTCAGAATAATTATTTCTAACCTTCAGAGATGATAGGGGGACATGTAATCTTTTACTAATAAAACTATATATCCGGAAATACTTCTGTAAACGAATACAGCAAAATTGCAAAATTTTTTAAGCGTATTGGTAATACACTGGTCAATAGTAATAATCATTATATCCGCTATGAACCAACGTTTACATTTCACATTGAGAGTATATGGAGTTTTCGTTTCCGTAAAAGCTGTATCTCGTTTACGGAAACATTTCCGGACTATAGTTTATTATTAAAAGATGTTTCACACGCACACACACATTACATCCTTAATAATAAACTATATCACCTCCGATTTTAACTATATTCCTTTCATCACCTCTGAAAATTAGGAACACTTATTCTGAATCGGCCTGTATATAATGTTAATTTTATATTTCATTTAGTTTTATTTTATTTACACAACAAACGTATAAAATACACACACGTTTCGAGAAAACTTATATTCATCATTTTCAGTTGCCATACACATCCAATGACTGTACGTACAATAATAATTCAAGATTTATAAAAATTTTACGAGAACATGTCTGTACTTTATAATGTTTGTTGAGAAATACAACAACAAAATATTCAACTTAAATAGAAATAAATTAACCGTAATTTCGTGTCGCTAACCAAAATTTGATGATTAAAAAAGCAAATAATTTTATAAACACGTTACATCGATGTACTGAGCAATAAACTTTGTTTTTTTGTTACGACCTTAATATCATGCCACAAGAGTGAAAATTGTTTCAAACCTCATAACCGTCAACATGAAACTTCATTTCATTTTTCCCAAATTAACTTCCAGTGTAAACAACAGTTCACTTTACACAGTACCCAAAAAAACGCCACATCATGCTGGATTAATTCAATAATAAACACAAAACGGTGTTCAAGTAGTAGTTCTTATGTTATGACACATACTGTACTAAATAATGAGTTTTGCAACCAACTTGACATCAATAACCATATCAACATATTATGCAATCAAAACACACACACACACACACACACACACACAAAGATACAAACTGAATGAAACTATTAATCACTCCAAAATGCATGTCACCAGCAATGTATAGAATCCAAGCATTGTATACAACGCTTAGTCTCTTTTAGCAAAGTATGAAATTACATTGGAACAGTTACGTTATGCAAGAGTTTAGGTTAAGTTTAAATTGAAGAGTTAGGTGGAAAAACGGCGTAAAATACACTTGACAGTATTGCTTAAAATGGATAATTTTAGCGGTCTATTATGCGGTCTTTTGTCTATAGCATAAAGACACTGAATTGCCTATAATTTTCACTTTCGGACTATTTGGAGCAAGAATATGGAACGCGACTATGGTCATTCTGAATTTTTGTGTGATTCTTTCTTTTTATCGCTTCACTTCCTGGTTGTTTCACTCGCTCGTTTCACTTCAAAACCAATCGAAAAGATACTGATCTTTGGAAAAACGGCGTAAATTAAATTTATTTATAAATTAGCACGATATTTAGAATAACGGCGTATTATTGTTAAAATTAGCTCGTAACTTGAGGCCTGTCAATTAAAGTTAAATTGTTTTGTTTTTGTTTTTTTGCAAAACCGGTTGATTTTACTTCTATAAATACGTATAGTTAACAGGAATTTTTTTTAATAATAAATTTGAAGGTGTCAGAAATTTTTGCCTTTTTATTTCAAAACTAAATTTTTATTACGCCGAAATTCTCACTCAACTCCTCAATTTAGACCGAAGTTTAGGAAAAATGTTAATTCATAAACAGTTCTATATACAAAATGTTGTTTTATACTTTGCCAAACGAGGCCAGGCATTTTATACAATTCCTAATGATTTTACACAATGCTTGGATTATACACATTACTGGTATAACATATCAACGTCTTTTAACTACGATTACTCTCCCATCATTGAAAAGTTAAAATAGTGCATAAAAAATAAACCGTTATTAACAATTTAAACTTTTGAGTCAGCAAATTGCACTTATCTTCGGTATTTATAAAATCAAAAACTAATTACTACGTTAAAGTTTCAAAGTGAAACGTGAAAAAATAATTATAAAGAAAAAAAAATTTTTTTAGTCGACAGACATAATTAAATGTACGACTTGTTAACTGTGTTACATCATTACCTCGGGTAATTCGATCTACAGCTGAGTAGCTTTCTTCGCTCTACTTTGTAGATTGACGAGACACATTAAATCGGTCAGAGAACCACGAAATCGCCCTCAACGACTTAGAACCATCTAAAGAAGATCTCACAAAACGGTTATTTTGTGTTTTTGTTTTTTCCTTTCTCTCTTATTTAAACATTCGATGATAAACAAAGTTCTAAAAAAAACATAACGAGAGAGTCTATCTTTACTAGCACAAATTAAACAACGATAGTAACCATGTTTTCATAATCTCTCACCACACATACACTATAGTCGTACAGTAGGGTTGCTTAGTAGTCTTTGAGTAGTTTCCGACATCTGGTCGTCATTTAAGCTTGGCGTTTGTTCAACTTTACCAAGTTTTATATTAAAGAAAAAATGAAATAATAAAAAAAAATATTACAGTGATGATGTTGATGAAAAAGAGTTAACAGCTATACCTATGCAACGAGCAAGCCAAATTTCTATAAAAATGAAAATAATGAAAAAAAAATATACGTTGACAATGATTAATAATTTGGGAGAACAAAAAATGGAACTCACTTTAAAATTCTCCCTCAAGCAACGCTAATTTACATGTCAAGTGTTAAAACATCAACTGAAAATGGTTTCTTCTGTTTTAATATATCGTGTGCGTATTCTGTAAAACATATTTAAACATAGGCCTAGCTAGTTTAAAAGGTCATATAAATGTAATTAAAAAATTAGCGCTTACTCTTATGAATTGTTATGAACCTCCAAAAGTAGTCTCGAAGAATACGGTTGAATATTTTAGTATGTATGTACACAGAATACATGTACACAAAAAATAAACTGATCTTAAAATTTTAATTAAGAGTCATAATGAAGTACAGTGCATATTACCGGCAATGTATAGAAATTCAGGCATTGAATACAATGCCTACCTAGCCTCTTTTGACAAACTATGAATTTAGCATTGGAATATTGTAGTTAGGTTATGCCAAATTTGAGGTTAGGTTCAAATTGAGGCTTATTATTTTTTTTTTTTTAGAGAAAATGATGGTAACTAACCTAAACAATTTTATACAAGACTAGTAAGTAGCTCGTCAAAAATTACGAGAAAGTTTCATTACAAAATTCATTGTTTTATCTCATGATGCTTCGCAACATTCGATTACGTGTAGCAGTATAATTGATCCTACGACAACATGACTCACTTTCTTTGCAAGGTCGCCTTGGGGAGAGATTTCAAATGACAATATTTAAGATACTTTATCATATGACGATGTACTTGTTTAGCCAATGGCACACTGATAACGAACTGATGCTAATATTTATATCGCTTTAATATATAGGATGTTATTTCATACATTACCAAAAGAAGCTAGGCATTGTATACAATGACTGAATTTTATACATTGCCAGCAAAAAATATACCAATAATGAATATAACTATTTGTATAATTGGCTATGGAAAATTGATATCTAACAATATAATTTGCTTGGTCTGTTTGTTTGTTTTGTTTGTTTGTTTGCATGTTTGTATGTCTGTCACACCAAAATGAAAAGTTTTTTTGCAGGTGCACTTGCAGATGCAGGTGCTACTCAATTACTCTCAATATAATACACTAGAATGACATGTTGCCAGGCAACAATATCTAAAATATTTCCGTCTTTGTTGACGGGCATATATAGCTAGTGGTATGATAAAACAGTAAAAAAGTCACATTATTTCATATTTCTTAGGATACATTTTTGGTACACAAATATTACTATATTTTTTATAATAATATAATATTTTTTTACATCACATTTGAATACGAAGACTGAAACATAGTAAAGGAGATTATGAGATTATTGATGAGATTATTCAGTTCATTTTCTATTTTCATAAAAATAAAGTGAAACTCTACACTATCGTCATATCCATATACTGTATCATATCAAGTTAATAATGACAGTAAAAAAAAATTCTCGTTTCATGAAAAAAAATACAACCACGTTCACTATAAATCCAATAAATATCCTATTTCAATTTTTACCACAATTTTAACTCAATTTCGTACCATTTTGAACAAGTTATATGTTTTCTTCCAAAAAAAAATTATCAAAAAGAAAAAAAAAATCATCAAAAAGAAAAAAAAATATTCGACGCCCGAAGCATTGAAAAGAAGTGTCAACTGCATGCAGCACACTTAACAGAAAGAAAAACGAGTAGCGGAAATGGATTTCCGTTTTGTTTCCAAGTGTGTCTATCATGTCAAAAGCTCCGCCAAACGATGCTACCCTGCATAGCATACACATTGGCTAATGGTTGTCAAGATTGGACGAGACGCGTAAATTTGCGTGATAAACTCTCAGGTGGTGAAGAAAGAGACAACGCTTCTTCCTAAATGACCAGTTAAGATAAACGATCCGACGTGCGTCCACTCGGATTGCAAAACGCGTGATCATCTTAACCGAAAACGCCGTTTGCATACTGACGAACCCGTTTTAAAATTCTAAAACTAGCATTATGAAAACGTCTGCCAAAATTGTTGTCCCTCGACTTGAAACTTTAAAACGTATAACCTTGCTCGGCATTTGCATGAAACAATATTTCGGTTCACCTGTCTACACCAACTTGCTTACACGGAATGAATTTTAATCGTAATCCAACTGCACTAAAGAGACAAAACAATGCTGCGTCATAATGTTTAAAACATCATGTTCGCTTTTAATAATAATAATAATAAAAAAAAATTGAAAAAATCATCTTTGTAGAATACATAATATGCAAATCGATTACGACTCTAGATGGCAGTGTACGTTAAATTCTCAGCTCGCTCGCTCACAAACTCACAAGTTAAGCTAATATAAAGACTAAAAAAATAATCAGTGATGAATGTGCGAAGCCACATGAGTTAAAAACAGTAAACTGCAACATGAAAACAAAAAGCCTTCGCCATTTTTGACGGGCTATTTACTATTTATTGTATAAACCATAAAACTATAGTAAATTTCACATGGTTTAAAATGGCGAATCCTTCACGTGAGTATTAAAAAGTAATTCAATTCCTGCACGTGATTACCGTTTAGAATCAAACTAGCGATGCAATTTCGCACAAATTATTGTTTCAACTGTTCAATCATTTACGTGAACATTGTTTAAATTTCATGAAATTTGCCACGTATGAAATCAAGCAAGTAACGTTCAATTTCTCTCGTACTTTTCTTTTCATTATTCGATACTGAACGTGACATATGAAAATCGTTCAATCTCGCACGTCATTATTGTCTGATGGCTTCAAAAAATTTGCATTGAAGATACAAAGACAGAATAAGCACTTATGTGGTTTGTTTGTTACTAGTGTGAACAAAAGCCACACAAAATTTCATTCAATTCCATCCTTCGGAAGCAGAATCACCATTTCCACTTTATAACCCAATTTCAAACATCAATAACATTTTCTTTAATATCCATCAAAAAAAGAGACTTCAAAAGAGAATAGACTCTTCAAACACACAAAAGATTCTGTTTTTTTTATATATAAAAAAATGAAATCTCCTTTCAAAAACCCAATTGGGCCAATGAACTTTTTCCATTCCTTTCACGGATCTAATTTAAATTGATGCTCTTTATTTTCTTCTCTTCCTCTCCACATAAAGGAACAAAAAATTGATTCCAACTTCCTTAGAGAACGTAGCCCACCAAATTCCCTACAGCAGGCATCTGGAATTGGTGGTGTCGCTGTTAAATATTGGCCAAGTCAAAAAAAAAATTTAAAATGAAAGAGACTTCATTTGTAGAGCTTTAAACAAACGTTAAACTCATCTGCATTCTACGTGTGTGTTTTTCATCAGCTTTAAGAGAACAAATGATGACATCTCCCTATTGTATAGTCGAGAAATGAACCATTGGCAATATTAGGCAGCTGCAAACCGACAGCCAAATCGAGGAAGCCCAGAGTATAACAATCAATTGGGACACCCCGAGTGTCATTCACTGTTATGAATTTCGTCTCATCCTCCCCATTATTAATTCAGGATGAGTCTCTGGAACGGATGTGTCCTTATTAAATGTCTTTTCCACTGGAAACTAAAACTCTATATACACACAATGCAAGAAATTCATGCTTCGTGGAGCATTGGGATATTTTCCCCAATTGGAATGTTCGCGATGCGTTTTGTCTCGTAGTGGAAAATTAAGTAGGTAGTAAATTTATCGGTAATGTTAGCTTTCTCTCCATTTGTGGTCTACATTAATTCCGTTTCACTCTCCATTTTTTCCACTCGCTAATTTAATAAAGCTGAAAAATTACAACGTTACTTGTATAATCCAAGCTGCCACTGAAAAGTGCTTGTCTGTAATGAACTGAAATAAAATATTCCATAGTAAAAGTTTACATTACTTTTTTTTTAAAAAAACTTATCTTTGTTTTCGACTTTTTTTTGTGTGTGTTCAACCTTATTCATGCGTGAAACTTTCATTTCAGCAGTATTGAATTATACAGCATTTTACAGCAGAATCGATACTTCAATACACTTTTTTATTTCGTCGCTTTTCTTTTCACCCCCAAGTTCCGAGTAGAAACGTAGCAGAAAAATTGGCAAACTTT
This sequence comes from Cryptops parisi, assembly GCA_034695005.1. Taxonomy (NCBI): domain Eukaryota; kingdom Metazoa; phylum Arthropoda; class Chilopoda; order Scolopendromorpha; family Cryptopidae; genus Cryptops; species Cryptops parisi. Next base: position 10,753 of record JAQIWH010006052.1, read on the forward strand.
CACAACCAGTTTCATGTGTATTGTGGTTATAAATCGTTTCATTACCAATCTCTAAAGACGATCAGTGCATTCCAATCACTAACACCGCTTGGTGTTGGTACTAATATTAGGACACGTAATGATCATAACATTTTAATTGCTACGTATGGAAACGATAATAGCAATTAAGTTCGGGAACTTCCAAGTACAGCATTCTCGTGCCAAGGGAATTTATTGCCTATAGGCGTATAAAAATAACAATCTACAATTAACAATCTCCTATATATAATTACTCAAGATCTGTGGATCTGGAACAATTTTTGTTTACATTCACGTTGATATATGGTGAATTACGTAATCCACAGAATTCACCACAAAAAAAAACGCCAATAAGTATATTTAAATTGAAGGGCTCGATGCAGTAACTGGTCAGCTCCAAATTTTAAACTTTTAGAGAAACTATTTTCAAACAGTTCCATTTTTTTATATTACACGTAACACAGATACAACATATAATAAAGGTGGGTGAACAATAAACAAAATTTAAGAAAAATGGCTGAAATACTCACAATATGCAGCAGCTGTTGAGAAAAGGACACCACCATTCGGCGAAAATTAAAGATAACCGGTTACTGCACCGAGCCCTTCAATTACAACAATGGACTGCATGATGAATAGATCAATATATAGTTGTGTATGTTACCATACCAACATAAACTCCTTGAAGCACGGGGTTCATCATAACAATGTGAATGTAAACAAACATAGGCACTTTACTAAGGGTATAAATGAAAGACGAGAAGATCCTAAATCAAAGTGCATCAGAATGGTTGAGATATTAGTTGTCATTATTGACGGATTATCTTCTAGACAGATCTCAATATTACTGGATGGGCATAATTCTACTTGTTATACTACGTGACAAATGCAAAAATTGACCGAAAAAAATGTTGAACCATGCAAACAAAGATACAACGAACAGGTCAAGTTAAATAAAAGATTGTAAAAAAACGCATATTTTGCCATCGTCTGCTGTCAAGATTCACGTGTTGCATATTCCAACAATGGTCAGAATCACGTGCTGACATGTTCATTTATTATGCTGTACCACTAGCAATCTCTCAATTAACATTAACTAGATGCAAGAGTGAAGTGGTGTACGGTAAAAAGTTAGTGTTTGCAGTGTTTGCATTCACTAAAATTTCAGGGTTTTTACATGTCAAACTTTTTCAATCGAATGCCATCGATCCCAACGGTTTTTCTGACGTCATAGTATTATATTATTATTATTAAACGTGGGAAGCACGTAATACTACTCAAAACCGAAGTATCACGTGCTTATGATAGTGCTGCGCCCCCAAATCTTGTCCGACTTAAAATCGAAAGGCATTTATGAAAAAACACTCCTCCTGTTCCAAAACTACTTCACTGACAGATATAATGAAATTGGGCAACACCATTAATACTGCAGGGAACCTTCTACTCGAGGGGTTATCCAGGGTAGTAATATGGCCACAATGCTTTACAATACATTTATGTGCTCCCTCTCAGAATGTCCCATAATTGGAAAACTTCATACGTATATCGACGATAATATTGTCATCTATGAGTGTCCACCAGGAGACTATGATGAAGTCCAAATCTCTATAATTAATGACATTAATATAATGAAGCAATGGTACAAAGATAGAAACATGACTCTCAATGAAACCAAGACAATAGCATAAGAATACTGCTCGAACAAAATGGTCACTGGTGAGAATATAAAAATTGTAAAAAATTCAATTGTCGGTTTTCAGGCCATTAAAACAACTTTTTCCATCAACTTTTACACTATAAAGCTGATATCATCTTTAAGAAAAAATAAACATGTTTTCAAATTGTCATATTGTTGCCTTAAGATTTTCCCTTAAGCTACTACAACTAATCTTGCATCCGATTTTCTCAATTTATTCAATTTTCCGTGAAGGTAATCCCACTTCTCATCGCACCGAAGTCCCTTTCGGCGATGTGGGATTGGCATCCAATGAGAATTGGAAGTAAACAAAAAAAACATTTTGGCACTCACTGCAAACAACACACATCCTCCATTACATCACTGAACTGTGCCAACGATAGCACCTAGCACTTCCCCCATTTCTCATGCTGCCTTTATGGACATATATAAAAAAAAAATCTCTATATAAGAAGGCCGCTTCACTCCTTCAGCAAGATTGGTGCCAGGGCAAACGGCCAATGTTTTCAGCACATAATGTTCAAACGTTGCTGAAACGAGATAGAAACTTTGCCCTCAACTCCAAAGTCTAGACAATTCGGACGACTTTTTGTGTTTCTCCGCTGACATTTTTCCTTCATCAGATTAGCAGCTGAAAAGATTTGTGTTTTTCCTCGCTGTACATAATCTTTGTTTTATAAAAAGCTTTTTTCCTAAGCCCTAATGCACCAAATGTGTTCCTCGCGGTGTTATCGTTACTTTTTGAAAAATAACTATTTCTTTTCGGTTCACAGATGAACGTCAATTAGCATAATATGAAAGGAGTCGTATGAACAATCACCACAATGAAGCTCGTCGTTAAAAGATCATTAGAAAGACCAAAGATGGGGTACGATACGCAAGATAAAAACAAGAAACTGTTTTCGCTTAGCATAAAAGTAAACGTGTCTAATCCAACGATCCGATACACATTGGTTGTGTGAAAATTAAATGAAATTGAACACAAGAACAAGTTCATTGAAACTGCTTTTTAAGAATATGAATTGAATTGAATTGAAAAAAAAAAAAAT
>JAQIWH010006053.1:0-13513 GCA_034695005.1 Cryptops parisi
AAATATTAAACCATAATATCATAAACTTATTTCCGACCAAATGCCTTATCGAATATTTTTTTTCCAATATGACGTTATGTTAGAGACAGATAATTCTGTAATGAAATCATTTATTTTATTTTTTAAATCACCATTTGGTAGAATAAATAACCCGTTATCGTGTTAACCCATTGTTTGTTTTTGTTTGAAAAATCACCTGCTCACCACTTGTAACAATATATGAGGAGAATCAATGTTTGTGGTAAAATACCGGGTGTTTATGAAGTCCTTGTGCAACTTCAAACTTAAATAACTTTTGATCAAGAGATGAGATGATAAATAAACTATTTAAAGTGCATTAAGAAGCTAATTTTATTAAATTGAAATTTGGAATAAAGCAAATACTATAGAATTAATATTCCACATAACCGCCCCCTTTTTCGACGCATCGTGCGAATCGCTTTCTCATTTCCATAAAAACATGTTCCAATTGCAGTTCATTAATTTCTCGAATGGCAAGTTCGACTCTTCCCTTCAGATAGACTGTCATTTTAAAAATTCCAAACCAAAGATAAATTTTGAAGAAACAAACTTCTTAATGCAATTTAAATAGTTATTTATTATCTCTTGATCAAAAGTTATTTAAGTTTGAAGTTGCACAAGGACTTTATAAACACCCGGTATATCAAACACGTTTTGCCAGGGGTTGTAGTTGTGCATCAGTAACAAATTTTACATGACGAATTCCAGCTTATTCATTGTCATCCAGCATGCATGGCGTTGAATGTTAAATGGGTCACTAAAACTCATGCTTAAATTGCGTATGTAGAAATACTTTGTAAGCTGTGAAAATAAATACTCTACAATCTAGAAAATGTTTTGGGCAAATTTTTTAACAGACAATAGGGCCTACAATGCTGCAATTTGTTTTAAATTGCAGCATTTAAATTGCAGCAATGTGAACCTTGATCTTAGAAACTTTGCAATACATGGTTTGTTGGTTTTGTATGAACGTGGCTAACAGAAGGGGTAAGAAAGCATTGTGTGAACAAGATTCCTGTGTAATTTGTAAATAAATGAAAAAAAAGGGAATTTGACAACTTTTGGTGCAAAATTCGCTGAAAACGATGGGGGAGTCCGTGCCCGAGAGCCCCTCCCCTGGATCCGCCACTGATTATATATATATATATATATATATATACTATTATTACAAATATTATATAGAGAAGAGTATATATATATACACACACACACCACCGGTAAGCAGTGTATGTGTTGCCCCCCCCCCTATTTTCCCTTTATCCCTTCTTCCTCTTTAGACAACTCAAAAGACCTCATAAAAATTGAATCAAACTTAAACCCGTGGAAACCTTTACGATTCGTCACTCGATAAACACCTTCATCCGATAACCGTGTTAGTGGACGCAACGACGTTTTTCACGGATCATCATGACCATTATTGTCATCGCTCGACTCACCCTGTAGAAAAGACTGGACGACGGCAACAACACAACAACTACGGCGACACTGCACCGCCTTCTCGTGTTGCTGTCCTTCGAGTCGTCGCTATCCGTCTATTTAAGCTCCCGACGTACGAGCCAGCTAAGGGATAAGTTATTTGTCCCTTAGCACTCGTAAAACGCGATAAGACACTCCCCACCCCTATCAGGCGAAAAATCAAACGAATGTTTCCCCGATGGTGCCATTCCGGAACACAACTTCCACTATCATTATAGTAGACTACCTACAACATATATATATATATACACACACACACACACAGTATATTTATGCTGTACGATACGAGGTATATAGAGTTTATGGTCCACTACCAAGGCGTTTCTTTCATATCAATTACACCAAAAATGCGTTTTAGCAATAATACTATCTTCTCTTTTAAACTGTCAGAACGACAACCAGTACTTAATAAATTACCTCTATTAGTGACGAAAGTTCTAATATAATAGTTTAAAATAAACGTGTGAGAGTGCAATAACCGATGTTAATATACAGTATTCTTATTGCAACCATTCAGTTCTTTGTTTGTTGAAGAAACGAACATCTAGTTGGTCATCACACATCAAGTGAACTGGGAGTTTTCAAACAATTTTAAAAAAATAGCTGAAAATTCCAGTTCATCAAAATAGTTAAACGACATTTAAATTCGAGATCATCGTTGATAGTGTGTACTCTTTTTAAGTGTGCAATATCGTCGGCTTAGGGTGTAAACTTGTTAACTCCATTTCGGCCCATTTTGAGATGAACATACCATTCGAAAGGGAAAGACAGGTCGCATCAACTAAGAACACCAGTTCAGCTCAATTTCGAATTCTAACATGGTGTCAATGTGTGATGAAAAAATGTTTTCCCTATATAATTCCTGTATTTTTATTTACTTTTATGCTTCTCCTGCAAAGTTGGCGTTAGAAGGCTTACAGTCTAAGCCGACGATATGTATTTCTTCTTAATGCTTTGACGTCAAGAGTGAAACGCTGTGTTGCAGTCATTTTGTGAACGTGTGTCAATACGATGTCTATCAAAAGCGATGAATCGAATGTTCCCGAACAAAGAGTCTCATTCTGTCACCAAGGCTTCTTTCAAAAGCAATCTGAATACAAAATGACTTACAAAACAGAGAGCGGCCGATCAAGGATTTTGGAATAAAGAAACCCGAGTCAACAATGACGCTATCTTGTCTTCGAGGAGAGCCTTTTGTATTCAGAAAGGAGACCTCCAAGATTATTTTCTTCCAACAAATTTTTAGTTAGGTTCGCTTCTTTTTCATGTCAGAAACGTTATAATACATCCCGTTCGTTTGGGTTCGCCATTGGCTACCCACCGAACGGTCTCGGACAACTTGGGGATCCAAATGCGTTAAACCGAGAGGGTGGGTATTAATGAGTAAAGGTGGGGGTAATACTCACCGGTGGCAAGGCTTCTGACCTATCGCTACCGACGCTCCAGCGTCTTTCGGTGGACCGACGACGAGGATGAGGCACCGGATGGTCATCCAAAGCTCCATCCAACGTCTCCGGATGGCGACGAGGAGCCCCCTACAACACCCATCAAGGGAAATCCTAAGTAAACTGTTTGTCTGACACCAACTCTGGTCTTAATAAAAAAGCTAATTCACTTTCTATATATCTGTCCCCCACACTAACGATTATCTCTCTGTAGAAAGTAAGAAACGAATAAACAGCTACGCTATTGAAACCTGAAGACGACTTACTCTTCGAGAAAGATGAGACTCCTCCGGCGCATGATGATGGTGATGTTGTTGTTGATATTGTTGATGTTGCTGTTGTTGATGTTGGTGATGGTAGAGAGGGCGCTCTCCTCCCCCGTTCATATGCCATGGGTCAGAGGTCATGCGCCCACTCGACGATGACTCCTTGTTGTTACTCATCATCGCCCCTCTGGAGAACAAATAAAATCGCTCGTTAAAGAAAGATATTAGCCTCCTCATCACTCGTTATCTTAGTATTTATGCCTTGAGACGGATTGCGAGGAAACGATGATCGTAAGTGTAAGCACATATCAAAATGTCACCTACATACTGTAAATACACAGTGATGTCAAAGTCCCGCGAGTGTCAAAGGCCTATTGTCTATAGTAGTAGTAGTAGTAGTAGACTCTCACCTGCTGGAACCGTAGTAGGATCCGTTCGCGAGGTCGACCCCACTGTCCTCGCTAGGTGTGTGGATGTCGTCATCGTGCAACCCTGGCCCCATAGTAGTAGTAATAGCCGTACTGGCGGGATTAGTGATGTACTCTCCTCCGGTCGTCGCGTACGGGTTGTTGGTCGAAGGCGAGTGGTAGTTAGACACCACTCCCGTACCACGTCGGCGACCCACACGTGTCATGGGACGACGCCCTCCCTCCTGCTAAAAACAAACAACGCCGCAGTTAACGTACCATAATACAATGAAATCAACACCACAAATAGTGCACTTAAATGAACTCTGATCTCTAAAATAATTCTGAAGGTTTGCCCGGAAGAACGTTGTACTGTATGTCACAAATCACAGTTTCGAGTAAATCGAAAAAACATTTTGTTGTCTAGGCAGCGTTCTTCACAAACGAGATATTTTTACTCTCAATTTCACACATTTTTTACCTGGTGACAACACCTCTAGCTAGGTCAATGTATGAATAACATTTTTTCATAATATCTCACTTTTTTGTCACTTGTAACGTTCTTTCGGGCAAGGGTATTCTTTGAACCCCTACCAAGAATCCAAAAATCGTTGGGAGTCGAAATCTAAAAAAAGTCAAGTCCTTAAATCCTAACAAGTGTTGTCTTTTGAGCTATTTGTCTCCCCAGTGACCACAACACTCGAACTGGTTCCTCTAGCTAGATTATCTAGAGAGCATCGGTTTTTAACCTGTGGTCCTTACAAGGGGTCGGGGAAGGATGTTATGACTTATAAACTTTTATACTTGAAATACAAATAAAATGCCAGTCTTTTTTGTAGGCCAAAATAAATTTTGAGGGTCCGAAACAACAAAAGGGGTTCCGTGGTAAAGAAAAGGTTAAGAACCACCGATAGAGGAACCAGACATTCGAGTGTCTATATCGTCCTATTCTACGTAACGAACCATATTATATACTTACGCAGGACATGGCGTCGGTGGGGTAATATTCATTGGTTTCCGGAGGGTGGCCAGGGCCGTAACGAGTCGACTCCAACCTCTATGAAAAAAATTGTCAATCCCCATTCCAAGATTAGCCTTTCCTACGACGCAGATGAATACACGATTTATAAAGTACGTACCCTCGCGGTGCGAGGCGAGTGGGAGTTGGCCACGTGACTTGTAAGGTGATCCATAGAGACCGAAGAGAACCGGTTGCGGGAGGAGCGATCATCTGCACCTAGACTCTGCCGGGTCTGACGAGCGAAAGAAATGCCATCAAACGACAGACTCGAGTTCCAAAAACCTTTCTCACGTCCCTCGAGAAGCGACTCGTGACTTAAGTGGAGAAAAAGGCGAGAATCCCCCACGGACTTACCCTGGCCATCTCGAGGTCTTTCTTGTAGATGAGTTCATCGAACTTGTGCAGGTCCATCGGGTGGATTACCTCTCGAATGTCTTGCAACAGCGCATACTGAAAAAAACAACAGATCCCATCAACGTGACAACTCTTATTTTGGATTCTTCCCTAGAGAGAAGATGCCATTATTGAAGCCACAGAACAGCCTATAGCTTTTATCACTCCCTTCAACGACACTTCTAATCTCAATCATGACGATAAAAAAACGCGTGTTCCATGTAGGGCCGCGTATCGTCGGACTTATAAACAGTTCTACGTTCACCCATGCTTGATTACCTCCTAACAGGTGTTGAAGGTTGTTGAGGTAGTCAGTAAAGTAACAAGTTTTTTGTTTTCTTCTCGTATGTTTCTTCACTAAGATAAAGGTTATTGATGGGTGCAGAGCAGAATGTGGACATCAAAGGTTTGACATAAATAATCTTGGCGAAGAAAACAAAATACTTCTTACCTTACTGACTAGGTGCACAACATCAAACACTCCTGACCTTTCGCCTTCGTTTCAAAATACTTTCTCAAGAGACAAAAACACGGACCAGAAAACAGAAAACAACGACCAAATTTCCATTGTTTTTTGTTGCTGCTTGTGTCCTTTGTGTGTGTGTGTTCTTGTCCATGTTATTGTTCCTTGAGAAAGCCTTTTGAAACGATAGCGAGACATTAGAAAAGTTTGTTGATGTGCACCTAGTCAGTAAGGTAAAAAATGTTTTGTTTTGTTTTCTTTTTATTTGTTTCTTCACTATGTCGTTCAAGGTGCAGGATTTAAAATGTGACCTTTATCTTGCTCATTGATTTCGGCTACCCTTATTATTATTATTATTATTATTATCTAAAAATAAACGGTGTCTGTTGTATAGTGATATCTTTTTGTCTCCAATCAAAATACTACAAATAAACAAAATCAGCTAGTTATTATTTTAAAACTTTTTAAAACCACCGTTCAGTACAATCGGTCAAACCTTATGAAAACCACAATAAGAAACCCTTCAATCCGCAACGATACAATTTTCTTTTGAGATCCATCGTGTCTCGAGAGTCTCGTATTGGTACGGAAGTAAGTTGAAGAAAAAATAGAAGAATTTCGTGAGTGGATAATTATTTCCCTAGGGGTTCCTCTCGACGATAAAGAGTTTGATCATTTCAGCAGCAGCAGCAACAAATAACGCGTTGCGCAACGAGTCCTTCAACGAATCCTGTCAACTTCCTGGCAGCACTCGGGCTTTTTTTAAACTTCCCCCTTGACTTCAATCAACTCCGTTGCATTTCACCACAGCTGTCTTGCCATTCCTGGTTCAACGACTTCTTTCACACTCATCCCATCCTCGCTTCTAAAAGCACGAGCTTCATCAAAAAAGGCACAATGATAAAAAAGAAGGACCCTACCACGCTTCAAATTCACCATCCTCCAATTGACACCAAAAGACACGTTGTATTGAATTGCCAACGTCTACGTTTATAGACTGACAAACATGTTTTCAAGGAGAGTCAGTCGTCAAAAATAAAATTAACCTTCAAGAAATTCTTAGTTGACAGTGTGTAGCAGTTGAAAAAAAAAAGTTGTTTTTTCCCGTTTATCAAGAGGCGACGATGATGGCGCTGCAATCCGGACAACATCTATCGCTAGGCGTATGTGACCGATCAACACCTTTAAATGTATCTAGTAATTTGTTGTAATTGTGGTAAAAAGGAGTTGAAGCGAAGCCTAAGCGAAAATCGTTCCTGATCGGCGGGCGTAGCCCGCCAAACGATTTCATTTTATGATTTAATTTAATGTAACTTTCGTTTTGTTGATCGGTCACATACGTCTAGCGATAGACGTTGTCCGGATTGCAGCGCCATCATCGGCGCCTCTAGATAAACGGAACAATACCAAAATAAAAAAAGGGGGGAGACTCTCAATTTCTAACTGGTATATTATTCGGTTGCCAACATTTTTCTAAATTACGAAGTTGCTCGTGAATAATGTTATTAACGGATGTCATCTTCCTGAAGGTGCAGCGTCTCAACATTTTTAATTTATTCTTTTTATTTTGAATTAATGAGTTTTTTTTAAATCTATAACCCGTCTCTTGGATGAACTTGGAGCAGCTATGTCGACCATTCCTCGACAGTGGATGAACATTCGCTCAACAAGGCACGAACATTCCTTAAACATGCACTAGCATTTGCTTAAACGTGGCAGGAGCATTTTAAACATTGCTCAACGATGAAAAAGCATTTGCTCAACCTTTCTCCGTTCCTCGAAACGAGTTATGGACACCTGGTCATGCTCATTAGTAATTGATAATGAATACCCACATCTGTGATTGTATCATTAACGTTTATCCTCAGGACTCACGTTTTTACGGTTATCCTCCAGAATCATAATCATTTTTTTCAAGAATAATTTTTTTAAGCATTGTTTTTATTCGCTGGCGTTTCCGCATATGTGTTTCTTGTATTGTCTTTCACCCTTTGTGAGTGCTTTTAGCAAATAAATAAATAAATAAACAACGTGAAGCAAAAATAGGAAATAAAAGAAACTATCAAATCCAAAGTGTACATTTCCATATCAACGAATGTTGCTAAGCAACATGAGTGTAAACACGGGGTTCATTTCTAGATCTCCCGAACATACCAACCACGGGACTTGTTTCTTGCTAGTTAAATAAAAACTCCATGTTGTCATTGTTTAAATCAGAATTTTAACGTAACCATGACTTAAACCAAAAATAAGTGATCCCCCACGCGTTTTAAATGGAACACTTCTCGGTTAACAGACCAAATAAGCTTTTCGTAGCGTTGGAGCAGCCCGTCTTTGATTCTGCGTAACGAGCACTACGACATGGGTTTCCTGATTGGTGAATTAGTTAACGGGATTAATCACCTTCTGCAAAGAGCTCGTCGTGGTGATTTTCTTTTCGCCGACTTTCCACTACATCCAATCGTTTATTTTTTCATCCCGCTTTTAACTCTCGTGCAGCTTTTAATTTTTTAAATGAAGTGGCGGATTCAGTCTCCTTGTAAAAGCATTAAATTATTAACACCGCTCATCAAGATGAGAGAACATCTTTAAAATTAGATATTGATCCGGCTCGGCTCTTCCATTTCCAGGGAACTCGTCATTTCCACCTCCCTTTTAACGACCTACCACCACGTACTACTACTCTAACAAACTGGAAATCCGAGCAAAATAGAAATGAACTACGTGAAACGATGAAACACGATTATATTATTGTTCCATTTTGACCCATCAAAAAATTGCAACTCGTCTCGAGCAACTTGTAAACGCTAGAAATTAAATCAAAACAAACCTCTTTCCAAGATCACTCAAATAGTACATTTAAATTTTTCTAATTTCCACGTGAAATTCAATCCAACTAATCCGACATATCAAAAGCTCCGCCTTATGAACTGGTTTTTTACCGAGCCCAGCTGTATTGCCGTTAAGCTCTCCTTTTTATCATCGATGGGGGCAGCAGCGTGGTTTTGTCAACTGACGGACGGGCAATGACAAAAATCAATGACATCAAATTCCAAGCTGCACGGTAGTCAACGCGCGTTAAAGAGGTCTACTCTTACTACCATAAAACGTTTGGTCGTGTTTCATTACAATGCTTAAGTGTATAGTCAACTTTCGTACATTTTAAGCTTGAGCGTTGGTGGCGTTGGATAAGTTTCCATTTCATTCATTACAAAACTCAAGCGTACAATAATATAGACTTTTAGTTGAATGACGCTTGTTAATTTAAAGCGTGACAATTTGATTCGCTCGTTTATTTAATGCTTGATGATTAGCTGGCGACCATCATAGACGTAAATAAAGGCGATAAAGGTTCTATGAGAAATTCAACTAAACTTTCATGAACACGTGAAAACAAACTATATCGATCACTCACTACAGAATGCATTGCACTATAATAGTCAAAATCAATCAAAGTAAGAAAAAAAGAACTGGACATAATAGTGACAGGAAAATTTCATTTGCTGTTCCATTTCGACGCTGATTGGAACCAACAGGTGAGAGACAGGGAGAAAAAACAACTAAAGATGTCACGTCAACAACCTACTGACGAGTGGAATCGAACAAAATAAAAAAACCCAACCAAATCTTAACAAAACAAAAAGACTCGTTTCATCGATTTCCTAGTATCGCGTGCAAACTTAATGAAATCGCAGAAATGGCGTAAGATATTCATGAATATTGTTCGGTAAAAAGCGTGAAAGATTGACTACACGGAATAAAAAAAATAAATTCTTTTGCTTCCGGGTGGATAATAAGGAAATAATAAAAGAATACCACGCGCTGTTTTGTTTTTCCTTCTGAAAACACAAATCTAACGTTTCAACAAAACTGTAAGAAACAGTACTAGGCTATTCATAGAAAAATTTAATATTTAGTACCAGTCGTTACCCAGTTCTCATCGCTAAACATCCACCCCTATTACTTATTTTCTTAGGATATTAAAATCATGTCCCCAAAAATTGAAATCTGGCAAATCCACCATCAGTTAATTCAATTTAAAACTTATTAAAAGCCGTAGTTATTGAACAAACCTAATTTTTATTACTACAGGTCGACAACCTCAAAGGTGGAATCATTGAAACCGGAGGCATCCGGTTTAGTAATTTTTCCGGATTATTGATGCTTAAAATTGATGATTCTAAAACAGTTGAGATTGTTGACGCGTAGTAGCGAACTCTTTAGAATCCTTAAAACTAGAACGGGTAATAAGTAATGAATGAAGTGGTAATTTCACACCAGTGAAAAGTTGTTAAAAATTATTTTCATTACTGACCGGATAGACTTTCACAACGTTTCGCCTCCTTCAGAGAGTGTTCATCGTGTGACAAGAAAGATGGGGAAAGACACGAACGGATGGCCCAGCCATGTCTAACTCACCCGTGGGTCTCGATCTTCTCTTTTCCCCACCTTTCTTTGTTATCTGACGAAGCCTCTAAGAGAGAGCCGAAACGTCTTGGAGGTGGTAAAAAGATCTTCCCGGTCAGTAAGCTGGGCACATTTTTAATTTTTCATTGCTGATAAAGTACTATGATAATGAAGACGAAAAAGAAAGGGGGACTGACTGACCTTCTCCTCGGTCTCAAACAGTTCGAGCAGTACAGCGACGAAAGCGTCGATGGTCATTCGTCCGCGTTCGTATTCGATGCGATAGTAGCTGAGAGTGGCCAGGTCGTGTTTGTTCAGCACTAACTTGGCTTTTTCGTTCAGGATGCGAAGGGCTTGCATGTCGATCGTGTGCACGAGATTCTCTCGATTCGGCAGCAGCGACTCGTCCCCTTTACGAAGCAATCTGGTTAACAAACAACAAAAATAATATTACACCTACAATCACAAACCACCTCCACTATCGACGACGACAACAACAACAACAACAGCAGCAGCAGCAATAACGCTAAAAGTGCGATAAGCTTATCTATCGATTGAAACACAGGTGAAACACGAAACAACGGTCGTTGTTACCTCCGTCACGTCGTTGGGCTACCTCTTCTGCATCCTAATACGCTCGCCACGCGCCATCTTAAGCTTAAGTGTAACACCCTTTAATTTCGCCTTCTTGTTTAAGTGAACTCCTACCCCCTCCCGTTGCTTGTTTTTACCCACCACGAACTTGGGGTGGTGCTAATAAAAAACGAGCTAATTTGCTCCTTTCTATCGATCACGCCTTTATCCTCCTCCTCCTCCTTGATTATCTTTTCGAGATCCAAAGTGGCTCTTCTACGTTATAAGACTAGTCATTAGAAAAGACGTCAGTTGCGCGAGAAAACGCTGTACTGTCTCCGGACTTAGGGGCCTCGGTCTTCCGTCTTAAAACACAGTGTTGAAAATTTTTTAAACTGTCATCGACCGCGAATGGTAGATAATATCAAAGAGCATCGTCCTATGAAAAGTCAACGCAACTCTTCCCACGGATGTCCCAACACCTCCTCTTATGAAAGTGGCACTTTAACCTCGGTGATATTTCCATATCTAAATGGCATTAACTTCGATTTATTTGCATTTCAAAAAAAAATATATGCGATGAATCGAGAGAAGATGCCAATGAGGTTGCGACTACATCCAGTCGGAACCATTGTCGACGTTTCTCAGAGAGCTAACTTTTTTATTAAAAGGTAGATAGATAGACTCGCTACATCATTTAATGCAAAACGTTTTCTGAGATAGATTACTTTTCTTTTTGTTTATATGGATTACAATAATTTCAAAAAATCATTGTGGATTATTTTGATTTTTTTATTTATATAATTTTCTTGTTATTGTATTTGCGGACCTGTAAGCCTTGGTGAAGGTTAAGTCTCCGCTTTCTGTCTGGCCATTGATAGAATAAATTTATACCCAAAGAAGAATAAACAAATTATTTTAGACAGACAAGTCAGGTACCTGGGAGATCGTCCGGTGGCAGCAACAGCAGTGGCCGTAGTCGGTGGGGTGGCAGCAGCGGCAGTGGCAGCATCTTTGCCGGTAGTGAGCCAACCGGTCTCGTCGTAGGTGGTGCACGAGTAGGGCACCTTGCCCACCTCGCGAATCGTCATCAGCATATGGGGCGAGTATTTGAGCACGCGCACCGCCTCGTCGTGAGTGATGTCCAGAAAGCTCTGGTTGTTCACTTCCAAGATCTGATCACCAATCTATAAAACATGATACAAAGAAAAACATCGCTCAGTCTAGATTTAAAAACAAAAACACTCATCAGCGATCAAAACTCACATTCACGTTACGGTATATATGAAATTATTATCATTTAAAAATTGTTGCTGAAAGAACGTTAGCATGGTTTGAAATCATCTTACGTGTTATTCATATTCTATCATGATCAACTACACGAGGCGATGCAAAAAAAGAACAAGTGTCAAAGAAAATGAAAATTCCACGAAAGTAAATGCGATCATTCCCATTCGTTACGATGGATGACTGAGTTCTTCACTCGTCAACAAATGTCTACTTTCTTTCGAATTTCTTATTGAATGGCGTGTCAGCATTCCTCGGCTGACGAGAGAAAGCGTTCGATGAAAAACATATACTCAATTCTAAAATTAAAGATCCTATTTCATTCTACGAAAAAAATACAACAAAAACCGAAGCCAGGGATTCAGGTTTAAGGAAAAAAAAAGAAGAGGTGAAACCTTGGTCTTTTAAATGTTCGTTTTAAATGCAACAAAAAGCTGCCAAGACTTCATCGTTGGCCTTCAACAAATTGAAATGAATTTCAAACGCGCTTCTCAACACCCACTCCCTTAATAAATAGAGAAAAAAAGAACAGAAACCATCACCACGTGCGATGTATAACCCAAGAGCAATCCGAGAGATTGATTTCTATTGGGATTTCAAACTCTGGAATCTGGCGTCGAGAAAAGAAAAAATGGAAAGAAAGATGTGAAATGACGATAAAAAATACCGTCAAAGGATAAAAAAATAAAGCAGACGACATAGTGGAGGATGTAATAGTAGTAGCAGCAGGCAGCAGTAGTCGTCTTATCGATTGAACGAAGAAGAAGAAGAAGAAACGCCATTGACGTTCTTTCTTGTGTCTTTTGGTCCAACCCGCCGAGTCGTCTTTGGGGATGTTGCGACTCAACGGCCACCATCAAATCCTCCTCAACAAGACATAAAAACGGGACGACCAAAAACAAAACGATTCAAACAGCTCAAAGACGTCTAGTCTCTCACGATTTGTCGCCAATACGTCATGAAATCAAAGTCGCGCCTGTTTTTTCTTTTAACCCATTATAATAAAATACTATTTTTTTACTGAAATATACACATAATTCGATTTTATAGTTTAAATGCATTAATATTATACCGTATAGAACCAACATTCTTGTATTATTAGTCAAATTTAAAATGAGCCATTTCAAAGCATTTAGTTAAAATACCCCTCTATTATATTATATGATATAATGTACTGTATGTATGTATAATTAATTTTATATCTATAACACTGTCATTTTGATTTGATTTGATTTATTTTTATTATTGCGTTCGATTTGACCAATATAGAAAGGAAACAAAATCATATGAATTACATTAGTGATACATCGTTATACAATCGTTTATCAAATTTTTTTGGAACTTATCCAACCGAAGCCTATTTACGTAATTTTAATAAAACTTTCCTTATTCGAATAATTTTTCATAGGCAACTACTGTATTATTTTTCTTTAAAAAGTGGACTCTATGAATAAATCTAATCTATTATGACTAGGGCCCAGATGTTTATGCATTTATAAAGCCTGAAATACGCATCCGTTTATGCACGTAAAAGTACCAAAATATGCATTTATTTTAAAAACACTATTACACTATTATTTTAAGGTTATACATTTAGATACTTTCCGGTTATGACAGGGCCCGTCTGATGTTGCTCTTTGCTTGTACTTGGTTATGGATTTATTTTGCAAGTTAGGTTAGGAAAACAAAACAAAATCATACATTTAATACGTTTCTTTGTTTTTCCTAACCTTACTTGCAAAATAAACCCATAA
>JAQIWH010006054.1:0-13511 GCA_034695005.1 Cryptops parisi
AATGAAAAACTGCGTGTGTGTAGTTTAGATGTGGTGTCCATGTTTCCGAGTATTGAGAGAAAGGTTGTGTTGAATGTCATTAAAGAACTGTGGGGGGAGAGGAATAATGTGAAAGGGTTTCTTCTGAATGATGTCATCGAGATGGTAGAATGGTGGATGAATAATATGTATGTGAAAGTGGGACAAAAGTTTTGCAAGCAAGAAAAGGGGTTATGTATTGGGAGTTGTTTAAGCTCAATCCTAGCTGAAATTGTCATGTGTCAATGGGAGGAGGAAGTTAAAAAAATGCTTGGGGACAAAATAAAATTGTGAAAACGCTATGTTGATGACATTTTGTGTATAATTGAAGGAGAAGGAATGGATTTGAACGTTTTAGTAGATGAAGTGAATAAAATCATGGAAGGTGTGAAAGTTGAGATTGAATTTGAGAAGAAAGGAAAAATTGCGTTTATGGATGTGGAGATCATTAGAGTTGGGACTTTTTTTAAGATGTAAATGGTTTAAAAAAGAATGTTATTCGGGAATAATAATGGGGTGGAGAGAACCATTAAAAAAAGGGGTTAAGTTGAATATGATCAGGTGTATGTATGATAGAGTTAGTAAGATCTCAGATGCGTGTTATGTGAAGGATGACGTGAAGAGGTTAACAGAATGTTTAAGGGAGAATGGTTATCCGGCAGATTTTATAGAAAAGGGTTTTGAAAAAAGTTACGGAGAAGAAAGTCATTGAAAGAAGTGAAATTGAGGATTACTTTAGAAGAGTTGGCATTACATATCTGGGGAAAGTTTTGGACAAAATTGGGAGGATTTTGAGGGATTTGGGTGTAAAGTTCTACTTCAAAAAGGCTTCAACTATTGGGAAGTGTATGGAAAAGAAAAAAAGAATGGATGATGAAAGGAAAGGAATGGTGTATAAGTTTGGTTGTAAGGATTGTGACAGGGTGTATGTAAGGGAAACTGGACAGCTCTTGAAGGACAGAATTTACCAACATGAGTATGCTATGAGAAATTTAAATAGGGCAAATGCTGCATGTGTGCATATGATGGATGAATGTCATAGTGTAGATTTGGATTCTGTGAGTGTAGTAGATAGGGAAAGACGTTGGACAGCGAGAAAGGTTAAAAAGGGCTAGCCATTGAAAGTTTTGATAACTTTAATTTAAATGGGGGCTGGAAGTTTGAAGAGGGGTGGGGTAAGTTTGTGTGGGATAAGGTTAAATATGGATAAATGTTGTATGGAGGAATATCTATAGTCTTTTTTTGTGGTTGTGGTTTTATGTTTGTTATGTTTGTTTGTTTTTGTGGTTCGTGTTGTTTAATTGTTATGATTGGTGGGTTGAGTGTGATTCAATAACGTGAGCATGAGGCACGTGTGCGTGTGACTGTTTGTATTAATCAGAGTGGAGGGCTTTAGTTTTTTGATCTGTTTCATTTTTAACCGTTTTTTTGTGCTGCTTGTGTCCTTGTGTTATCTGGGTGTTCTTGTCCTTTTTTCCCCTGAAGAAGCCTTTTGTGAACGAAGGCGAAACGTAGGGACCTTTTTCTAAATTTGCACCTTATCAGTAGGTAAGGAAATTTATTTTTTATTTTCTTTTATTGTTTTCCATTTTGATGTATATTGTTAAAATACCACCTTCCTTGGGTTTGGTTTTGTGTTTTCCACCTTTTTAGGGGGGAGAGGGAAGGGGGCTTTTTAGGCCTTGTTGTCGTATGTTTCCCTTTACCCTTTTGTAGTTTCGTTTTCCTCCCCCTTTGATTTTATTAGATTGTTTTAAATAAAAATAAATAAATAAAACATGAGTATATAAATGAGTGAACGAATACCATCTCTGTATCATATAAAGACAACTTAATTATGCTACAAACCCACACGTCTATTTCACTCAATAATGTACTACAGTTAGCATTGTTTTGACGTTGATTCCCGAGCATAAATGGAATTCTCTTTAGTGCTAATAGTACAACAGGGTACTGTACGTATGTGTTGTACTAAACATCGAATGGGTTTTTTGTAATCACAGGGAAGTGTAATATTCGCTTACAGGTCATTGCATTGTCTTGCTTCTTTGCTTCACACAGTAGGCATTCAGTAACCTTGTTACATGGAGAGAAAAAACACCACGTAGTAAGTGAGTAGAAAGAGGATTAGTTTTCGGAGGGATTACAATCTCGCCGTCGATTACTTTATTTTGGTACTTTATTTCCATCGTATAGTCTGCGGTGACTCTTAGAGTTAAAAAGTTACAAATTGAATAACCTTGAACGCAAGAGTGAAGGTCATTTTCGTTAGTGCCATTGAATCGTCAGAGATGTCTCTCGCTTTCAGTATACCGACCTTATCATCCTACGACTAATACTTCCGGAGATAAATGACCGTAAACAGACTTTTACACCACCCTGTATATTCTACACGTGAATTGATTGTCTCTACATTCTTCAAATCTGTTAAGCATTTCAAGGGTTATTTCTGAAAGACACCAACACAATGTCACTACTTTTATTTAATATACATATATGCGTATACTATTGTCCTAACACTTATTTGAGATTTGTTTTATATCGCTAAATTGACAGACTTCAAAAACACCCTGTCTTGATGAAACGTTGCTGAAACAAAAATAATGAAAACATTTTTTGGATTAGGTTGAAAGTGTGCATCAAATTGGTGTTTGCTATGGGGTTCTCTTGGATTTTCAAAATCATCGGCCATTTTCACCAACATCTTCACGAAGGAACCGAAAGTCGATGGTTACTTTATTTTTCAGCTGTATCAAACCTGACGGGGTTTTACATTCTTCTCGTGTACTTTTGCAATGAAAAAGTACTTCGTGCTATATGTCCATGTTATGAAAGGATCCAAGGACAACGTAAGAAAAAGATAAGTACGACATCCAAGACTGAATTCATCAACGAACAATGCAATAATAAACCACCCTCGTTGGCTACTAAAAAAGGATGTCACAACTCAACTTTTTCAATGGAAATCGAAAACGTTACATTTTAAAAAACAATAATATTTCATATGTGATAGTATCTTTGTTGTTTATCGTTTACATGATTTTAAAATATTAAATTGAATAAAGTTTGTTTGAATGTTTCAAATGTTTAAAAACTTAAGAATGACAAACTATAATTCAAAGCTCATAGTAGATAGTCAAGTTGAAACATTTTAAACCAAAGATTAAGTAGTTTGTGTGAATTCATAAATCTGCATTCTCAATTCTGTTTGACGCCCCATCATGTCGTTTTTCTAATGCAAATTTCCCTTTAAAAAATATACAGTATTTGCATTCTTTTTCGAGCTCTAAACAAAAATATCCCACACGCCTAGGTAGAGAAATATGTTTGTTTTTCAACCACTTTTAGATGTGCCAATCCCCGAAATTTAAAACTTCTACAAAATTATAAATACAATTTTCGATTTTGTTTAAAATATCAGCGCATATGTGAAAATATTTGAAATCTGTAGCTTTTTTTAAGGTTACGACCTACAAGGCTCTGACACACAAACTTCAGTTAAAGTGAAAATAATAGGGTTCCATATAGGAAGTACAGAACCCCCAAAAAACGAATATATTCGATTAATTTAAAACCATATCTTTGAAGTCAGCAAATGTAAGAACGAGATTGCAACTAATAAACCAAATCTCCAGAACTAAAACTGAATTCTGATTTTATACATATATAAAAACAAATAATTCAATTTTTCTTACATAGCTTACCCCTACTTTATACGGTCCACAAACGTTACTTTACCTTAAACACTATTTATTTATTTCCAATTTCGGTAAAGTCACTTTTAGACCTCCCGGTATACTGTTTTTCAAGTCAGCAATGCAATACTAATGACACGTGCGTGTCGAGAAATAATACAAATTAATTGAAATGTGGTCAAAAAGGTTTGTACAATCAAGCGTGACACTGTCGTTTGCAGATTGAGGATTTTTATCTAATTAATAGTAGTGCTGAATGTTTCCTGGATTTTCAAGGTTATTCATTGTAGACAGGTTGCCACAGACACACGAACACTTTTACGTTTTAGCTGATTTATAAGATTTTTAAATCTTTGTTGCTTTTGGTCTACGGCTCTACGGTAATGAGAATGACAAGTTATGCAACAAGATGTGAGCCCAATTCTAGATAACAATTAATGTATGTAGTTCATAATAACCTAAGCAAAAATGAACTACGTACTATGGCTGTGTTTTATAACTTGCTGAATTTTAATCTTGAAAAAAAAATAATAAAATTAAAAGACTAGTTAATGTAATCGTTATGATGTGTACGCTCTATGAAGTTTAACTAAAATCTCAGAGAATTCTTCATAATAGTCACTCAGCCTTGAATGACACAATTCAATAGATTGGGATGCGTGACTTAAGAGCATAGTGATCTCTGATACTTAAGATTCGTGCACGAAACAAAAACAATAAACGTTGTTTTGCAAAAGGACGAGTCAACACTCGTCCTTGTGTATCACCACGAGTATTACAAAAAATATATATGCAACAATCAGAAGAGTACGGTTGATGTGTCGTCACGTGAATTGAGCTAAAATGAAATTGCCGTGGATGTGGGCAATCTTCTATGTTCTGCAAATGAAGGAAACTGTGCCAATTGTTGGTACGAACGAAGAATTGGATTCGAAAAACGACCAAAGATTAATTCCACAACATAGAGAAAGCAATCGATCACCACGGCGAATACCACGACAGATAGATTCACCATCACATCTAAAAGAAATGTGGCAGACAGAAGCACCAACCGAATGTTACTTCAGAGAAGAAACCACAACGACGGATGCTTCACAACTAACTTATGTCGATTGTCAACAAGCCGTTGGATTTACATCCGAAGAGTCGTGTAAAAGTGCTTGTTTCGAGAACAAGTCGGTTAACATGGAAGGCGATAAAACATTCAAAATCGTTTGGGTGAATGCGTCCGATTTGTCGACCAAACTAGGAAGTCAATTTTTGGACAAATTATTTGCTACAAAAAAGCCAATCAACTCTAAAACCAATGGATTAGGCGGGATATGTTACTTCTTCAGCATGAAATTTCTTGTCTGCCACAAAGTGGCATTGGAAGAACAAGAAGCCCAATACAACAATTCCACAAACACGTTGAAAATCGAAGGAGTAGAAAACGAAATCGACAGTGATGAATTTTACAAAACTATAACGAACCAAAAAGGTTACTACGTAGTGTGTCAAGATGACATCCAACTTTCGAACGACACGGTGGAGAAAACCTTGGAACTCGTGGCGTCTGCTATGTCGTTGAGATCTTTAATCACAGCCATGTTTCTCAACGCTTTCATGAAAAACATGCAAACGAGACAGAATAAATTGCTTCAAAACCACATCATGATGATGACGTTTGGGTTCTTAGCTTTGACTTTTCAACTGTCTGGTGTCTACAAAAAAAACTCGACGTGCGACATTACTACCATATTGCAGAATTTCTTCTTCATATCAGCGTCCTGTTGGATGAATGTCCAAATACTGGATCTTTGTCTAAGTCTTCAAAATTATAATGTCATCATTAATCACAGAAACAAGTCGAAACGTTACGTGTACTATTCACTCTTTTGCAATGTCCTACCAGCGACAATTTCAACGGCAATTCTTTCCATGCAAACGATTGGTAGTAAAAGCGAAGGAAACATCAAGTACAACGATTCTTACCGATATTGGAATACTTTCGCCAGTTGTTTCCAATATGGATGGATGACTACCAGTTTGATTTTCAATTTTGTCATCTTTTGTCATATTGTCTCCATGTTTCGTCGTCTTGGAAGCACAGTTGCGATGATCCACAAAAGCATTCACGTCCAACTGTAAGTAAATTAAAAGATATATTTTAGATTACTATATGACGTATATTAAATAATAGTAATTGTAAACGTTTTTAGGTTAAAAGTGTGCATCAAATTGGTGTTTGCGATGGGTATCTCTTGGATTTTCAAAATCATCAGCAAATTCCACCAATTCATATATGACGTAGACGATAATGGAGATTCCTGGCTATCTTATTTCTCGGCGATTTCGAATCTAACAGGTGTTTTTGTTCTCGTTGTGTATTTTTGCAATCAAAGACTGGTTCATATTATATGTCCTTGTTACAAAATACGTAAAAAAAAATGCAACGAAAGTTCAAATACAGCTAATAAGATTGATTCCGATATCGAACAATCGCCATCTTCTTTGATTGATAAAATTGGACATGAACTTCCTACTTGTTCAATAGAAAACGTCGCAGTTTAAAGAAAAATTTGTATAAATTCATGTGTATGTATACTCGTTATTAATGTATTTCTGATTATATTTATATTTGTATAGTTGTTGCTCCTTCATGTTTATGTTTCAGTTATAGGGTACATACGAATTTATGTTCAGGCTGTTCGGACGTGTATTAGGATACAATTGTAACTTATACAAGGTGTCTGAAAAATAACTCCGGAGTTTCAAATGAAATGTAATTAGGGGAGACCGGGGCTAGTTGTCACAGAGCCAATATCTCCGCCGATAACCGATTCGTTACCGAATTGGTTTCCAAAAGCAAAATAAATTACTGAATATTTTCATCATTATCTACAATCATCTTATACAAGTTAACTACTGTAAATAATTGTATTGTTTGAATTTTTGAAATCATCGGTCATTTCATCAACACTTACACGAGACGACCAAAGATTATGATTTGTTAAGTATTTGCCATTATCCTCACCTCATTATCATCATTGATGTTTCCGATTTAATAAAGTTTGAGGGCCAATAAGCACAGCCAGTCGGTGCCCTCGTGAAAAACCAAGTACTCACCTCCCTGTTAATTATTTTAGTTTCTTTATTTACTACTCGTATTTTGTGGCACTATGTAATTTAAAATTATTACACGGAGAGTACCTTTTTAGAGCCACCAGTTTATGCCGAAAGAAATTTATGTTTCTACCTGTTTTTTACGCACATAAACAACTGAGCATTACTAAACCCATTTTGGTATTCTACACTGTAGTTTCCCAGCCTTTCATTGCTATGCACAAAGGTAGTTGTGCGAAGCACGGGCTTATTCCTAGTATTAATAATAATTTAATATACGATATGTTTAAAATTTTCTTTACAAAAAATCCTGTCAACCGAAGACGTTTACATTAGAGTTTTATAATAATGTTATATTTAAAAAAATTATTTTTTGGATTAATTTTAATATCATGTAAAGGTTCTACTATATTAATATGGTTTATGCTACATAGATAGTATTTTATCTATACTATTTTCTATTTTTTGCAAAGCGTGACTGCAAATTTAATTTCTAAACACGTTTTATTGATAACATGCTTCAAGCATATAATCTTCACGAAAAATGGTAATGCCATGTTACACACTATAACACAAACACGAACAAAACGAATGGAGAAAATACAGTATACTTAGCAGGCACATAACGTTTCCAAGGTTTCCAAGCTATTAAATGTCTGGATAAAAAAGTTTCTTAACACTAAAGTAACCTTGAAGTGGGGTTACCAAAAAAAATAAAATTTATTCGTGACAGATGAGCACACTGGAATTCGAAACTTAAGAAACTTGCACGGAATATGTATAGGCTACTCTATGAAAACTAAACGTAGTTTTATTTGTGTGTGAAACGTGGACTGTTGGAATTGGGCAAAAAAATAACAAAACAACATTTTCCAAGAACACTACATCTGATGAGTGGTGTGAATTTATAAACCCGCAAAAATGAAGTTTTTGATAATATTCAACTTGTTGCAAATGTTGTTGAGTATGCAAACTGTTGGTGTGAACAATGGATCCGAATTGGAAGATGAGGTCGTAGAGGCAGCAACACAACCCGAGCAAATTGCAACACAAGATTTACCGTCACTACAAAATATTCATCCCCGACGACCACAACAACCACAATTACCACCACCATCACCACTTCCACCAGTCCGGCTACCACCAATACCACCACTACCACCACCATCACCACTTCCACCAGTCCGGCTACCACCAATACGACTACCACCACTACCACCACTACCACCACCACCACCACTACTAGGTGGTGTTTATGGATATTACAATATAAAAACCACACCTAATTTTCCATCCAAACTAAGCAATTCCTCATGCGAGCAAGCCCATGGATTTATATCCAAAGATTCATGTGAAGAGGCTTGTTTTCAGAACAAGCTCGTCAACATGGAAGGTAAAATCACTTACAAAATTGTTTGGGTAAATGCCACTGATGCATCGATTCACCTCGGTGATCAAACCATTGACAAATTTTTCGACGCCAATCAGACAAGACCGAACAACACCAAGAAAGCCGGATTAGATGGACTGTGTTACTATTTCAGTATGCGATTTCTTGTTTGTCGAAAAGTGGCCATTGAAGTCAAAGAAGCTACATACATGAATGATACTAACACTTTGAAGATCGATGGAGTTATCAAACCAATCGATAGTGATGAGTTTTACAAAATTATAAAGAATAATAACACTTACTATGTTGTATGTTACGACGACTCCCACAAGTCTAACAACACGTTGCATAAAACGATGGAATTCGTGGCGTCTGCCATATCATTGGGATCGTTGACGATCGCCATCTTTCTTAACGTTTTCTTGAAAAACATGGAAACAAGACAAAATCAATTGCTTCAAAACCACATCATCATGATGACTTTGGGTTTTGCAGCAATGACTGTCCAACTGTCAGGTGTCAACAAGAAAAGTTCTATGTGCGACGTCACTAATCTGTTACAAAACTACTTTTTTGTGTCGGCGTTCTGCTGGATGAATGTCCAATCATTAGATCTTTGTCTCAGTCTGCGAAGATGTAACGCGAACCATCAAAAGCGAACAAAGTCCAAACGTTTTGTGTACTACTCGCTCTTCAGTAATGTCTTACCGGCAATCATATCAACGGTGATACTCATGATGCAAATGATCGGTGAAAGCAGTGAAAGTGAAGGAAATATAAGGTACAATGATTCTTACCGTTATTGGTCGGATTTCGCTGCGTGGGTCCGATATGGATGGATGGCTTCCAGTTTGATGTTCAATTTCATTATTTTTGCTATCATTGTCTTTATGTTCCGTCGTCTGGGGAGTACGGTACAGATGATTCGAAAAGGCATACACATTCAACTGTAAGTAAAAATAAAGTTATCAGGGTTTTTTCTTGAAGTTACTATGTTTTTAGGCAAATTAAAACGAATTTCAAATAACCGTTTCAATGACAATATTATACATATTGTTTATAATGAAAAATAGCATAAGTACCATACGTATATTGTTCAAAACTGTAATGTACTGTATTGTACATGTGGCTCACCTTTGTCTCCACAAACATCGAACCTGTCAACAAGATTAAGCATTTCAAGGATCACTTCTGAAAAATACTAATACACTGTAATTAAATTAAGAAATTTTGTGAAGTTAGATCATAACGTGAATAGTTTTATTTATGCAGTATAATGCTCATATGCGTACATTATTTACGCATTTTATATAAGCAAATATGCGTATATTAATGCAGTCGACATTTATTTGAAATTTGCCCTTAATTCGCTAAATTGATAGACTTCTAAAATAAAAAACCTGCTTTATGTAAAAAACATTACTAAGAAAAGTAATAGAAATATTTCTTGGATTAGGTTGAAAGTTTGTATCAAATTGGTGTTTGCTATGGGGTTCTCTTGGATTTTCAAAATCATCGGACATTTTCACCAACATCTACACCAAGGAATTGAAGGTCAATGGTTAGTTTATTTTTCAGCTGTATCAAACCTGACGGGGTTTTACGTTCTTCTCGTGTACTTTTGCAATGAAAAAGTGTTTCGTTTTATATGCCCATGTTGTGAAAAGGTCCAAGGGCAAAGTAAGAAAAAGATAAGTACGACATCTAAGACGGAATCCATTACCGAACAAAGTAAAGAACCGATTCCGATTGCGACTCAAAGAGGATGTGACAATTCAACTTTTTCAATGGAAATTGAAAACGTTACAGTTTAAAACAAAAAATTATTATGTGTTTTTGACATACAGTAACATTGTTGTTCATTGATTTTTATAATTTCAAAATATCAAATTAAATAACAAAACAATTCAATTTTCATACAATATACAGTACATTGTTTTTCAAATCAGCAATGGGACCAGAAGTAATACAAATGAATGGAAGTCTGGTCAACGAGGTTTGTAGGAGACGAGTGTACAATCAAGCATGACAATGTCGTTTTCAGATTGAGAATTTTTATTCAATTGACAGTGGCGTTGAATTTTTCCTGGATTTTCAAGGTTATTTACTTGCAGTTAAGTTGCCAAACAAACACTTTGGCTATTGACGTTCCAGCTGATTTACTAGGCGTTGTACATCTTCGTTATTCTCTTTGGCATTAAATTAAAAACTTTTTTATTTATTGGTTGAATTGTTAACTCATACATGAAATAGCTGAAGTTCCAGGTTTAAATGATGAACATTGTTTCCGAAATTTCAGACTTTCACAGCCGTGCCAAGCACGGACGACGTCTGTTCAGGGCCATCAATTTATGCAGAAATAAAATTGCTTCATTATCATTTTTCACGCACTCGAACACATGTGCCATTCTACACTAATTTCACAGCCTTGCCATAAAAAACACAAAGGTACCCGTGCTTTGCGCGGGGCTTCTTAACTCGGTTAACCATATATTCATTCATGAACGAACGAAGCGAGTCCATCTTCAATTCCAGCGGTACCAAAATCGGTATTTTCCTGGTTTTTGTCCTTCCTTTTACGCAAAAACTACAATAGTTGGAACATGGAAATTTTACACACTTACGTAAAAGTACATGTAAATTGGCTAAATCATAATATTTTTTAAAAATAATTAAAAATAATTAAAATAATTGTTTTTATTTTTTAGCATATTGTGCTAGAAGAGAAAGGGTGTCATATTATTTATAACATATTGCTTGCGCTAGCACGAGAGATTGTGCTACGACACACCTTTTAGAGTGTGTGTGTGTGTGTGTGTAGGGGTTAGTTGTCAGTGCGAGTCTAATCAAAGCCCTGCTTTTTGCTAGTTGCTACTTAATTCTATATTTGTAGATAAGTACTGTATACACGATTTAGAAAATGTTTACAATCAAGTGCTTAATCGGATATTTGATTTATTGGAGTGGTTGTTAACCACCAATTGGCCACCCCTTTCATAATTGGTTCATCGCCGCTGAATTGATACAGTAGAACCAAATAAGTCAGCAACGTTCCACATATCTGTTCAAATAGAGAAATTTGCATTATTTAGAATACCGGTACCTTTCGTTTAGCATGTTTTATGAATATAACACGCATCTGAATACTACAGTAAGACCGTGATGTTAGTTTGAGTGTTATAACTTTAAAATCACGTAAAATTAATTGTATGTTTTAAAATAAGCTGCACTCACAGGGATTAAAAGACTCCATTTGACAATTGTCAAGTTCCAAATAGATACCCCAATGTTCATCGAAGTGACATAGTTAAAGAACATAACAGCAGTGTATCGAACTTCTTCCTTTTTTTCCTGAAAAGAAACATTAACATATAATTACAAGTATTGACTGGGAATCTTTATTGCAAACAATTTTTACAAACAATACAAATTAATACTAAAGCGAATAACGAGGAAGAGGAATCATTTCATAATAATATGTAATTCAAACTTGTAATTTTTTTGCAGTTAGACGTTATTCACGTTATAAGTATACTAAGATATCAAAAAACTTTAGTATATAAGTGAGTAAGGTATATATTACACTTATATAGTAAGATCACGTTTGTGTGTGTTTTATGTAGCAAATTGTACGTGAATAAGAAATTCGGAGTCTTACTTGCGAATTAAAGTGATTAGTATTAATCTTTCCAACCGCCTTTGCTACTTCTTGTGCCTTCAAGAAAATTTTTGGTAATTAGTGAAAAGTCATTAATAACTGTTGAAGACAATTTAAAAAAAACAAAACTGAATATCTGTGGTAAATAACTACCTCGCTTTGGATGTTGGATGCATTAGTCAGCAGCACAAAAAATCCAACGAGCGTTTTAGTTAAGGTTAATACCAACTGTAGATATTGAAATACGGTGCTATGAAAAATGATCAAGTATTGGAAGGTTCTTAATATCAAGCAAACTTCCAAAATAAAACCACTGAGCCATAACAACATCATGAATGACAGACATCGGTTCATCTCATCGACTAGTTGACACAAAGTTGTGAACTTTCGAAAAATGCAAACCAAGGAATCGCCTCGAAAGGACGATCCTCGTGACGCTTTATCGAGGTCTTTTTTGATTTTAGCGAAACATTCAGCGAGCAAGTTAAAAATGAGAATCCAAAACATTCTGGTAACGGTTAAAGTAAATTCCATGTAGAAACTTGAAACTGGAATTAGTGGAAAAGTAATCCAAAACAGAACATCTTTCTCATCTGTAATTGGCAGTTTATAAATATATTTCCACCACAGGTTGGCGCGATTTTGATTGGCAATTAAACGTTCACAGGTGCTAATGAAGCTTGTGATACTGAAAAATAAAACGAGTCCTATTTGCAGAACTAGAAACGCTAATGTGAAATTTCGAATTCTCCGTTTAATTCCGTTTAATCCATCACATTGTTTAGAAAAAGTAGAAAATACTTTGTGACAAAAATCGTTCATAAGACCACGTTTGACGGTCATTACGAAGAAAGTGATGCAAGAAACAAAGCGTATTATGTTGTGGACTGTGTTATAAGTTAATTTGGTCAAAGAAATTCCAGGAAAAACAACTTGCCCGTGGAACACCATCAAATAGTATGCCAACATGACCATTCGAAGGATTGTGAAAACAATCACCAAGCAGTTGCGCGGTTTTTCGGTGAGAACGAAGTTACCTTGTAAACCAAGTAGTACTCGAAACACTTTCTTTGTAAATTTCACTTTATCTTCCGGTAACCGAGACTTTTTCAATCCAGCAAGTGGTATCACTTTGTTTGCAGTTTCCATTTGTTGTTTCGTGATTATTAAACTGTACGCAGTTTCGAATGCCGTATGTCATAAGGGTGTAATACCTGTCGTATTCAACTGCTACTTTGCCAACATGAGACACAAGTTTAATGAACAATATGACCGTTGATCAATTGAAGTTTGTAAAATGTTTGATAAAACAATCTAATAATAAAGACGTTGTTGATGATTTTGACCATTAGGTGCAAAACAGAACAATCATCTTTTTTAAAAGCAATTAACTTTTGATGATTGCTTTAAAAAAGGCAGTTATTAAAATATAACGATCAGAAATGGGTATGAGGGTCATTTTTCAATAACGTTATTTTTTTATAAATGAATATTTATAACATTGTATACTGTACAATTTATTAGAATTCACCAGTCCCAATGGACCAAAACAAAAGCTGAGTACATGATTAAATACAAAGATAAAATACATAGTAATAATATAAACCTAGATAAAACAATGAAAGATGTGTTTGTACAAATGACG
>JAQIWH010006055.1:0-13510 GCA_034695005.1 Cryptops parisi
CAAAAATCACTAAGTATTTTGGTTAAACTGAGTTTTAAATAAATATCATAATAAAAAGCTTATTTACACTTGTACTATATAAACTTACTTTATCACTTTTTAACACAGTGATAAAAATTAAAGAACAATTAATATTTTCGATACAAGTTTGATTTAATTCAAATTTAAAAATAAACTTATTAAAAGTAGCAATCAATACAGCTTGTAGTTCATTCAAAAAACTACCTGAATAGCTTCAAAAATCCCTAAATTTTTTCAGGGGGTGGGGGACGCCCCTAAACTCCCTCATTTTTGGGGGACTTTTGTAACTGTTGCCAACAGGAAAAATTTTAGCAATGTTATTTTGTAATAAAAAACAAAATTTTGGCTATCAATTGTATTTTGTATGTGTTTTTTTCTTTTGTGCATAAAATAACTATCATCGAATTATATTGGGAGAAGAAGGAGGCGTACGTAAATTTTAATTTTTGTCTCGGGCGCAAAAAAGGCTAGTTACGGTTCTGTCACCATGTATACTGGAGTAATTAATTCAAGTGTTGATAAAAAAAAATAACTATTACATGATCAACAAACGAGAAAATACAGTGTTTAAAATTTTTTAGAAGATGGATAGAAAGATCTTTCTTCTGAAAACAATCATTACAAAAAAAAGACGCCAAGAAACTGAAAGTTACTGAAAATAAGGGTTTAAAAATGCCTAGAAACATGTCTAAAAATGAAAGTCATTTGTTTTAAGCAAAAAACATTTTACATGAAAAAATTTTTAAAAAAAATATGGACATTTCAAAATATTAGAAGAAGTAAAGAAATTGTGTAAAATTGCTTAGAAAAGTGAGTACCAAAGATCAATAACGACATGGTCCATCAAGCGACTTACCACACCGTTTGATGATATAACACAAATTTTTTTCTGAAGACGATTTTGCTCTACCGTAACAGGAATGATTCTAATAACCTAGTCTTAAAAAGTTCTGGTTTTTCCAACTTCCATAAGTGGACGCATATGTTCCGCACGTGCTCCCAGAAGTGTCACAAGTTACTGAAGCGTGAGGAAGAAGGGCGTTAGCATCAAATGTGCTGTCCCTTTTGTTTGTCCTTTATGAGTGATGATTTATAGACTTATTGTGGCAACACACATTAAGAAATTTAATTGGCTAAGTTTATTTGGTTACTTTGTCACTAATTTGAATAAGCTTACAAAACATTATTTGCTCACTTCCAAGGTTAATGAACACTGACAGAAAAATGACACCAGAAAACAAATTCTATCAAAAAATAAACAGTTTAATAACAAAAACTTGCAAATTTGACAAAACCATTTTTTAGAAATTAAAATTTCTTAGCACTCCTTTTGTTTATATTTTTTTTAGGTCTTGGATTGTTTGTGGTTCCACCAATTTCTTGCATGAATTCTCTGCCATGCTGCGAACGAATTCCAACCGTGAACAATAAAAGTGATGACTTTCAAAACCGACATCAACTTGGGTCATCATTTTCATCACTCATCGAGCTTGTGAGGAGCAGAAGACATAATTTGATTTTAAACCGTGCCATGACAGCAACTTTCAAGACATCCATGCCCATCAAGACTCCATCAATCAATGAACTACGAAAATCACCAGCATATGTCCCAACAAACAATAACAGTACAAACATTTTCACCAGAGACGATGACACCACAAGTGATTCTATCAAAACATACAACAAACCCATGAACAATGTAAAGAGTGAAAAAGACGACCACCTTGATCACACAAAATTCATGAAGCATGTAATAAACGTTAAAAGCCAGAAAGCAGCACCATCAAACCATTATGTCACCAACGTTCATTCTGCAAACAACCGTTTTTTACATGATAAACTCAACGAAGTTAGTGTTGCCGCACATAAATACTCAATTTTATCTCTTATTGAAAATCAAACCATACAAGAATACACAGAGCAAACACATTTTAATCAATCATCCCTACAACCACCAAGTCATCAACGAGAAACATATCAGCGTTTATCACATCACATGGAAAAAAATGCTTCAAGTGATTCGACTAATAAAAGCTTGAAAGAAACAATGCAAACAAGCTGGACTTTGAATGCATTACAAGATTCAGAAACTAAAAACGCAAACTTTCCCAATTCATACGGACATAAATCTCACACTGCCTTTCGCACCAAGCGAGATGTGCTGCTTTTGTACAACGTAATATCATGTGCAACTGGCTGTAATCCATTAACATTGATGGGCTATGGATGTTACTGTGGCTACCTAGGATCTGGTAAAGCAGTGGATCAAATAGACAGGTAACGCTGTTTTACTATTAACAGCTAACAGAAGCTTACTACTTTTCAACATCTTACCAGAAGCTTTTTACTTTTACTAATATCGAACAGAAACGTAACTTCATGTTTACCATATATATACCGTACAGGATGTTCCAAAAATGTCAATTCAAATTTTAGATTGTAGAAAATAAAGATAAATGAAAACTAAGTCAAAAACAAGAAAAGAAACGTCCTTCTTTTCCCTTTATCTTGTTTTTGGCTTTTTTTCCTACAATCAAATTTTAACTACTGATGCTATGCATCAGAACAAAGCAAAATATCCTTATAAACATAGGTTCAGCAAAGCTTTCCTTGAGATAATACAGGGTGGAAGTCACAGTTTCACAATATCTCAATTACTGTAGGTATGCAAATGAGTCTGGACTGGACCCATGTTTATTTGCTTTGTCTTGACGCATAGCATCTGTGGTTAAAATGCACTAGACCTTTTAAGAACACTCTGTATAGCAATAGAGGCATTGTTAGGCATGGACACCCTGGACGTGGTCCAGAGTGAAGTTGTTCAGATTGCTATTAAATGCTTACATTTCTTCCACTTTTAAAAATTAACTTGATATCAAATTGTGCCCAGGATCTTTTCATCACTTAGCAATGCCCAAGAATTTCATAATTCTATTGAAGACATAATCAGATAAAATGTTATTAGTAAAAACCAAGTGCAACACTTACTGTATGTTGTATTAGAGCTGTATGTCGAGACTCCATCGAAGAATACCAAAACAGTCTGCTGTGATGTAAGTTTATCAATCTTGCGAGAAAACCAGAAATTTTCCATTGTTTTCTTTAGGTGTTGTCAGATCCATGACTGGTGTTACGATCGTCTGCCATGTCCTCAGAAGATGATCTACTTCATCCCTTATAAATGGAATTGTCACCATGGAAAACCACAATGTTGTAAGTGAATTAAAAAAAAAAAATCAAATCTAGGAACATAGCCAACTAATATTATCATCAATACCAATGAGATACTATCCTATTATCTTATCCTATCATATAACTTGCTACCTTCTCAGATGGTGCTAAAGGAACATGGAACCATCGATCCAATTGTAACTACAGAATGTGTGAATGTGATCGTCAGCTGGGTGAATGTTTGAAAAGACAACCGTGTCCTAAAAAGAAATCGTCATGTCCATCGGCACCCTTGAAAGCATTGCAAAATATCATCTTTAATGTAGGTATAGGTGGTTAAGGTTAACTAATCATGTTATATAAATCATTATTCACAAGTTGTATATATAATACATTATCAACAAGGGCATCATTAAAATGAGTGATTCATGTAGCAACACAAGTGTTCAGTTTGCATGTTACTGTATAGTGGAGCTGCTCAACCAGTTGATTGTGATCTAATGTTCATTCGGACTGGCTCTGCATATAGTAGTTTCGTGGAGGTGGGGTATAAGTTGTCACTTTTTGTGTGGTTATATTTTTCATAAGTACAGTACAATGCAAAACATACCATTTCTTTTTGTTTTCTTTTTAGAAATCAATCACCGTTTCAGCCGTTCGGCATTTAATAATTAGATTTAGATAATTAATACATGCTGTTAACCACTTAGTTTTTGTACTTAATTTTGATACCGCTTTTTGGATTCTGGGGATGAAAATAATTTTTCTAATAATTCCTATGAGAAATTAATTTTCACTTAGCACTTGTGTTTTCAAGAAAGAATTAACAGCGCTAAGTGGGGGATGATTGTGTAATGTTGTACAAGTACATGAAAAGTGGGGCATGGTACCTGCAATGTTCAAACAAAATATCACTGCGTAGTTTAATAAAAATTTATTAGGAGGTCCATAATGTTACAATATAAAAATTGTATAAAACCAAAAAAATAAAAATAAAAACAAAATAAAAAAATAAAACAAAAACTGGCCTACAAATAATGTAGTTTCGAATGACCGATACTCATTCACAAAAAAACGTCAGTACAAAATAAACTTTACAAAATACACTACTTTAGTTAAAAAAGTACGGATTAAATATCGATAGAAAGCCTGTCTGAAAGTCTTGAAATTTCATCCCCTGGTTTTGATTGTGATGAGTATTACAAATGGTTGTTGTCTTTGAAAAAAACTGTCAAATAGTCCTTCCTTATTGAGATCAAAATGGGGCAATGGCAGATGATAATGAGCATGGCAAAAAACATGGACTGTAGTATAGAATGAGCAACACCCTTTAAATCACCTGGTGCTTCAGGAATAATATTGAATCCACTGGAATCAAGTAGTTGGCACACAGTAACTAGTAGACATGGCAGCTTGATTGTATTCTGTCCAAGTTCACAATTAAAAGTTCTTGCACCTTCTCACAAGGACCACAAATAGAAGCCATAAATAACGCATGGGGCACAAGACTTACACGAGGTGATGGTACCCGAAAAATCGATTTCACATCATTCATCCATGGCTTGGAGGAGAGAAATTATGACATATTCACAAGTTCATTAGACCATACCCAAACCTATTGGCACTTCCAAAGAACAGAATCCAGTTGATTAAAAACAAAAATGTTTTTCACAAATTACCAACAAAAAAAAAAAATCATTGCATTCGTTCTCGATAAAATAGTTAGCACTGGGAAATTACGCATAACATGCAAATCTACAATTCTGTTCTTCGCGAGTAAAAAACCATTCTACGAACAGTTTGAAAAAAAATTCAATGCTCTCTTATTATGCTTCATTGTCTCTTCAACATTCAAACTCGGATGCAGTTATGGCGTTAAGGTCTTTCATTAACCCTTCCAAATTTGCCATCTCTGCATTTAATTCTTCAGTGCTGTATGAGGGCTGAAGAAACAATATTCTCAGTCAGATATCAAAGGCGTTTTCAAGAATGGAAGAATCAATCGACACTTACCACTAGTTCATCATCTCGTCCTGATTTTGGTGTAACATCTGGGGCTCTGGGAGTGACGACTGGTACTGCAGTTGATCTTGACTTAAGTGTGGGGACCGAGGTGGAAGCGGGGGTGGAGGTCGATGGGAGGGTGCTGGTTTTCTTGTAGGGACTACAGCTTTGTTGGGACCGCAAAGCTGCAAAAGAGAAACAGACAAATAAATTAGTATTCAAAAACAGCAGTGAACTGGACACCAAATGCAGATTTTGACTTCAATGGTTAGTCCATTACACTTATGGTAAACAAGACTGTAACAATGCATTCTGCAACATCTGGACTCCATTGCATAAATTTACTTAACTTACAAAAGGGACTTAAATTACATATTTACAAACATGAACATATTATAGATAGGTCTATAAGAATATTGTTCATGTATTCCATTAAGGCCAAATCAAAAGAGCCAATTTAAAAACAATATTCTCACTATGAAATGAAGTATGAATTCAAAGTTAAGCAAAGTAGTTTCCACAATTTCATATCCAAAAAGGGGTCTAAAAAATTGAGTCTCAAAAGTTACATGTTTGTTCACCCACTAAATCTCTTCAAAAGAACGGTGGAATCCCAAATATGGGTCCAATCTAGTAATATAGGTGTCTGAAAAATAACTCCTGAGTTTCAAATGAAATTTAATTAATGTTGTTTTGAAGAAGAAATGTATGCAGCATATACTGCTTTTATGACCGCTGTTATTCAATGGCAATTTTCTGCTATACTCAAAAGCAGGGTGATTGTTAAGCGTTGAATCTGTTACGAGCTGACCAATTAGGGATCAAGAGCAGATACTCAATGTGCTTTTCACTTTGTACCCATGTGCACTGCCAAACCAATAGAAAACAAACAAAATAAGCAACACCTGAGGGAGCAACAATAGGGAGGGAGAGACTACATTTGATTAGTGACAGAAGACGAAAGTGTTAACAAGCCTAACTGATTCAACGCTTAACTATCACCCTGCTTCTGAGTATAGGTGAAACCATTATTATACTGGTGGACACCAATTGACCATGAAAGCTTGAATAAATACATGATAAAAAAACCATCCAAGGTAGACCAAACAAAAAATTAGTTTCACTTAAAACTTCAGAGTTTTTTTTTGGACACACTGTATAACTTATTTGTACAGAAAAACTACCTATACATGACATGAAATAAAAATAAAAAGAACAATTAGACATTTCACATGATACAATGCATAAACATTATAAATTTCTCACCACATAAAAACCCCAGTTATTAGAATGATAAACATAAACGTAACTACTTCGTCTCAGTCTAGTCATTCAAACAGTTGAAAAATTTCAAACGATATTAAATTCGGGTGCTATATGCAGTAATTATTACCAACAGTTACGTCTTGGTAAGTTACTTGACCCGATAGAATCTTTGTAGATAACGATCATGGAACATATTTTTAAAAGGTGAAACACTAGTTGCAGGATACTGAAAGGCATACATTCCATGTTAGTAAATACATTTATACACTTACAATTTTTATAACATCTGAAACCCGTAATGTACAGCAAATTAGATACAGTACAGGGTATTAAGAGTTATTGGAACTTCTTAACCGTTTCTTTCCTATCTTAGAATCAAGTCTTTTGGTGCGGAAAAAATCAAATGATATGCAATGTATTAGGCATATCATTGCCTAATACAATTATATGAAAAGTACTAAACAATTCATAAACAACTCATTACTGTTGTTTATGAATTGTTTGAACAACTCATTACTGTTGTTTAGTACAGTTTACTCAAACTGTACTAAACAATTCATTACTATTGTTAGTACAGTAGAACTTTGATTACCCAAACTATTTGGGACTGAGGGGGTTCGGAAAATCGAAAAATTTTGGTTAAATCAAAATTCTGTTAATTATGGTGGATTTTTTTTATGAATATAAAAGCCAAAAAAACCATTTAGCACATTTTATACAAGTACAGTATAGATCTAGAGTTTTGATTAATCGAGGTTCAAATATTCAAAGTTCTACTGTAATCAATCAAACTGAATAAACATACCGGCATACCCAGTTATGTACCAGTAAAACCCTTAATCTAACTACTAACGATTTACAATGTATCCTGTACTGTATCTATATTTATTTTTAATCAAAAGTTTCTAAAACTACTATATACTGTCCATGAATGATGATTACAATGTTCAACATAAACTGATAAACACGGTGAAGAAGTAGAATGCCGATTACACAGACTTTTGTGCACTGTAAATGTAACCACTTCTAGCGAATATTTTTATGAATTTTTGAACACATCAGTGATCACAATGTTAGTGCTGTGCGCTGGCAGTGTAATCAGTGCTGTGTTGATGTACGAGTTAGAATTTTTATTCTTCCATTTTCCTCATGTTATTGTTCAAATTTTTCAATGAACACATCTTTGGTTCATTGAAAAATTTGAACAATAACATGAGAAAAATGGAAGAATAAAAATTCGAACTCGTACATCAAGACAGCACGGATTACACTGACAGCGCACAGCACTAACATTGTGGCCACTGATTATATGTATTATGTCTCCATGACCCCAAGCAAGGGGTATTAAAATATCAATGTCAGCACATCTACTTCATCAACATGTTTAAAACAGGTATACGAGTGAAAAACAGAAAAAGTAAAAGTACATTAATTTTGTCCAAGAATCATAAAATGGAAAGTGTAACGATGTAAAGTGTTTCATGCAAAAGATAACAGATTAGGTTGCAAGAAATACCATATGTGAGTAGTCTGCACGTCTCCTGTTCTCTTCCAAACTTCTGTAAGGACCTACATGAACTAGTGAAAGCAAGAAAGGTTTTCTTGTTGCAAAGTAAAGAAAAATCTCGGTAGAGCAAGAACAGTGTAATTGTAGAACCAGAACGGAATAAAAGATAGAGCATGCCAAAAGTAAGTACTGTAGTAGCAAATGAAATACATTTTATGGTATGTACAGCATGCGGCAATGAAAATGAAATCAAACACCAACAACATTCAATATGAAAAGCATTTGTAGTAACTCAACTACAACATTGTAATTGAGTAGACATGCAAAAGTATCAATAAAGAATCTTGTCGGGGAAAAAATGAAACCATGAAAAGTGTATTTTTGACACTAAAATAAGGATGTTTCACGACTATGCTAACTCTACAAAATGTTATGTTCACACAATTTATGTATTCACGTGAAACATAGAATTACTGTGTACATGTATTAGTAGTGTTAAATGGCAGTGAACTAAGCCATTTTTCGGATATCATTGAATTTTTAGAGAAAATTCAAATTTTAAAAGTCTGGCATACAGAATTTGAGCATGGTCAAAAAAGCTTGTAAGGTTCAAGCTTTCACTGGTTGTAGAAAAGGCAGCATTTTAAATAACAAAATCAAAATTGTAGATTAATAAAAATGCTTTCTTTGAAAATAAAATCGAAAAAACCAGTGCAAGCATAATGAAATGTTTCTTCCATAAGATTTTAACAACTGAAATTTAACTCGGAAATCCTGGATATTGTAAACTAATTTGTGTATTTTTACATTGTGACTACTGAACTAGTATTATTGAATATAGTGCAATAATGTTTCTAATACATTATTATGTATTTTAAAATTGTACCAGTATGAATTTTCCAATTATCACAGCACATGATTAATGTGCAAGCATATAATGCAAGCAAGCAGCATAAGCCTGTAATAATGACAATAGAAATAATACTCAAAACTATTTTCTCTAAATCAACGCAGAAGGTGGTTATGTTTAGTTCGAGTTCCTGCACTTAAAAGATTCCTGAGTACTGTACAGTGG
The DNA here is from genome assembly GCA_034695005.1 of Cryptops parisi. Classification (NCBI taxonomy): domain Eukaryota; kingdom Metazoa; phylum Arthropoda; class Chilopoda; order Scolopendromorpha; family Cryptopidae; genus Cryptops; species Cryptops parisi. The sequence goes on from JAQIWH010006055.1 coordinate 9,045, forward strand.
TAATCATTGATATCTATTTCAAAAGAAAATAATTTGGAAATGTAATCATTGTCAATTCTCATCACAGTTCATGGTTAGGTCAAGGACCATTACTGAAAGTTCCATCATCAATTTCTCAGTTTTTGTTTTTTGCTTATTTATGTCTCACTGTGCACACCCGTGTAATAAATTAAGCAACAAAATATCTTGCATTAAATCTAAACTAATCGCATCATCGTCGAAGCTTTTAATTAACCACCCTGTGCAACAATTTAGGAAGATTGAAAAATAATTTAAAAACTCAACAATTACATTAGCATGCAACAACGTCAAGCCATGATACGACATGCGGGAATTATTATTATTATTATTAGTTAACTAACTGACCTATGTGCCTCGGCTGGGGGGTTGAGGGTGCACTTTGTGGGGGTGGAGCTGGCACAGTGAAACTCTTTAATGGGTGGCCGACAGGCCGCTTGCCAAGGGTTCCTGCCTCTGCTCCAGCTGAGGGGGCAGGGGAAGCGCAGGAGGCAGCAACAGCAGCAGCCTGCTCTAAAGTAGCGGCAGTAAGAATTGAAGAGGTGGCAGCAGCAACAGCCGAAGAGCCAGTTACCTGCTCATAGGGCAGGGGCACTTGCTGGTTGTACGTGCCTGGTGAAGGAGGTTCCGGGGATATGGCTTGGGGAAATAGCAAAACAAAACAAAAAATCTTGGTTACATTGTTTAGCTAAATCCACCATTTATTCATTTATGCCAAAAAAAAAAAACCAAAAAAAACCAAACTTCTTTTGTTGTTAATTTTTGTATTATATAAACTACCGGATGTTTCAGTCGATTGGTCCCCATTTTAATTTATCACTGTGACTTAAGAAATGGATAAACACATTTAACCACTGCAAAGTGTACCCCTAAGTTTCATTCTCTGGGAATCTTATGTATGATATGCTCGATGTGGAATCCATGTGCATTCATAAGTTCTCATAGATGCACTGGCGGATTAAGAGGAGCGAGTCCAGGGAGGTTTAGATCCCCCTCAACGTTTTTTTGTTCGTAAGAAAAAAAAAAAAAAGAACAGAAAAACGCAAAATTGGCAAAAAGTGCTAAATTGTGCATTATTTTAAAATTCAAATACTCAAACATTCATTTGGAGTTTTATTTGCCAAGAAAAGGATGTCAATTTTAGACATATTCGTCATGACATTTCAGGTGCCCCCCCCCCTCCCCCAAAAGTCGATTCTAAATCCGCCACTGCGTAGACATAATGTAAAGTTTTGAAACAAGCGTTTCCATATGTCTGTCAACAGAGTCAGCACCAGTCTCTGATTTCTTGCTTTAGCTCTGCCAGTCAGGGTCATCTTTACAGCATTGTGGGCCCTGAAAAACAGCAGTGTCCTGAACCCTTACAGCTATTCATACCTATCGTATGGTAGCATCATGAAGCCCCTGGCGATTGCTGTTTGCCCATGCAAAAAGACTGCTCTGCTGCCAGCATCCGAAGAGCTCTTCCAAATATGGAATTGCTTGACAAACTTCCTTATTGCCAACTTATCTGGAGAGCATGTGCACATTTATACTCTTTTCTAAACATTCTTTGAACAGTAATTGGAAATTTTTTATTTCTAAATATCATTCTACAACCTGTGTTTTCTGTCCCTTTGGACAGATGCAATGCCATATTGCATGGTTCAATTTCTATAGATGAGAAAACAAACTTTGAAGTACCGTACAATCTAAACAGTGCTTTCATCACCGATGTTCCACGTTCATTTCTTAAGCCACGGCAATGAATTGAAATGGGAGACTGATTGACTGATACATCTGGTAGAAGAAAAATACAAACCAAACCAAACTGGCATTCTCAGCAGCTCCCAATAAGAATCACTGATTTTGCCCTCCACCCCAAAGAATTTCCGTCTTGCGTTTGTTTTTAAAATCAAGTTTCAGGGATGTTTTAGTTATTTGCGAGTTCATGCACCAATTCCATGCTTCGTTTTATTGAAACTTAACAGGTCCAAATGTTAAGCTCTAATCTTTGGTGGCCGTTGGTAATTGCGTGTATGTGCTCAAGGACAAGTTAGACTGACTTAATCAAAGATTATAGTGAAAAATATTTCATTCGTTCTGGACTCTTTAAAATGAAAGAAATGAAAGCAGCTCTATACTGGATGCCTATGTGCCTATAAAATGATTATCTATTAATATCTATAAACCTAAACTGTTCACTTTAACTATTAAATTAGTTTAGTTGCAATATATTTATCTTGCATTTGAATTGAGAATTAGTAACTACTTATTAACACTTGTATACTTGTACACTACAGTATACTTGATACTAGAAACATTCAAGTACATAATATTGGTGTTTAAGACAAATTTATAACCAGTTAAGTGTTCCATCAGATTAAGTTTCATTGAGTCAACAACGAAATCGATTTGTTATAAAAAAGTTAGTACTTTCATGTTCATTTGTAAAGAGGTTTCACTGTCTAGTATTTTAAACAAAAAAAAAAAAAAACTATTTTGGTGTATAACTATTCTGTATACACAAATTTTGTAGGTGGTGTTCTGTAATTGGACATGAATGAGCTTTGGTGAACGTGTTATCTTGTATTGTTATTACACCTTGTACAAATCAAAACAATTCTTTACATATGAATCAATTGGGAATAAACAGTACCATTCAATTTGGATGATATCAAAGCTTTTCGTGTGGCTGTAATAGTTGAATGCATTAATAGAAAATTGTCATCAATATCGCCAGTAAATATAACAAAAATTCATGTGAATGTACATTATATTGTGTACCAAAAAAAAAACAAACAACCAAGAACAATTTTTGAATTGTTCTCACTCCTATTAAACAAACCCATCATAACTAAATACTCAACATCTTCATAAATGAAAGCAGAAATAAAAACTTACATGTAGTGCATGGCTGAGATGAGTCGATGGTCACATGAGCTCTAGGAATGTTGTACTGCGTACGAGGATACACAGGACGAGCACCAGATGATTGGGCATCGCGATCGGCAAGTTGCTGCTGCTGCTGAAGGCTTCCATTTGGGACGGGAGTTGCCATCGCAACAGCTGAAACACAAATTAAAACATTTCAATTTTGTTTCCTATCCAATCACGATGAAACAAGATTAAGTATGCAAGAACTATATAAAATAAATGAAGAAAAAAAAAATCAAACTGTAGAAAATTTAAATTTGTAGAATGAATATTACGAATGACTGCATTTGTTTGGTTATCTGCAGTTGGGAGGATTTTTATGTACGGCAGTTTCTAGCTGTCCGTTACTTACATTCATGAGGTTGAGATTGAGTTTGTACTGGAATCATTATTGGTTTTGGACGTAGAAGTCGCCAAGTTGTGGATGGATGATTGGAACTTTTAAAACTTTCATCCCCATTTACCCCTAAACAGCAGGCACAAGCAACAAACAAAACATAATAAAATAATAAAAACAAAACAAAACATAAACGATACAAACTAAATTATAAACAAAAAATGCATGAAAAATAAATCATAAATGGTGCATCATTCCAGTGTAATATGAAATTATAAAACCAAGCTTGAGTTTGACTATGTAAGGTAACTTGAAATTATACTGTGCTAGGAAAGTGAAATGCAAAAACAAAACAACTAAACACGTCAGATTAATTAGTGCATAAATTAGCAAAAAACCAAAAAATTTCCCTGTTACATTACAAATTAGATTGTGAAATGTGCAATTTTACAATGTTGCAATAAAACATGTCAGTGAGAATGTGAGTATTGCCAACAAAATCGAGTGTCTTTAAATAAAAATATTAAACTACTGTTTACTTGTATCAGGGTGGGAGTAGTTCTGTCGCTATCAAATCTGTTAGGCATTGTGCAAACTAAGATTTTATTTTGAGTAAGATTTGCATTAGCATCCTCTATTTTCCAGTTCCTAATGATTCTTGGAATGATCCTAATGCCAACCCTTGGTAAGCATTGCAGTCTGAAAGGATCTGGGCATGGAAAATATCAAGACCATCTTGATATTTGCCACAGACACACACCCTGCTTACTGTTTGTGGACAGGATGCAATAAATTTGGGTCACCCCGAGGGGCACTCCTGTTGATTGACTTACATCGCATGGCGATCGGGTCGTCTCGTTTACACCTTGCCTTTTTAGTGCATAGCTTGCAGAGAAATATCGTGAAACCCACTCAATACGCAGTACAGGTTGGACCTCACTAATCCGAAAAGCTTGGGACCAAAAAAGGCAAATTTTCCGAACCAGTGAAGCTTAGGAAAAAATGACAAATTATGAACTAAAATATTCACTGTAAGTTTAACAATTATGAACCAACAGTATTCACTGTAAATTGAAAAATTATGAGCCAAAGTATTCGCTGTGAATTGCAATCACCGAACCATTGAATGCCGGATTAGTGAGGTTCAACCGATTTCCTATTAAATGCAGTTAAAAGTAAAAAAAAAAATGTTCTT
>JAQIWH010006056.1:0-13509 GCA_034695005.1 Cryptops parisi
AAAAAAAACATATAAACCGGCCAGTTTACGTTTTTAGTGTACATGATGGACAACGTAACCAAACATGAGGTTATTACTGTTAGGGTAAATGTAAAACTCCGGAATGCCATCTTTGATGTTTCGAAAACAGCCTCGTTTTGCGCTCTTCAATTTCCCGTCGTGGAAATCGCCCACAAGACAAGTGTAGCGATCCGGATACAGATAGGCAATGTTGGTCCCCGTTAACTCTTCATATTTGTCGACTGCGCCAACCAATGCTGAACCATCCTATCAAAAAAAAATTATAAATATATCATTAAATACAGGGTGTTCCTAAAAGGTCTAGTCAAATTTTAACCACAGATGCTACGCATCAAAATAAAGACAAGTCCATATAAACATGGATCCAAAAATGCATACACATTAGTGTACATACTGGTATTACATACCTACATACAGGGATTGAGACAATAGGCTTATGAAATGACATGACCTCGCACTGTTTTATCTCGGAAGAAAAGCATTTCCGCACCCATGTTTATATGGATTGGTTGCTTTGTTTTAAATGCATAGTATCCTGTGGTTAAAATTTGACTAGAAACTGACTTTGACCTTTAGAAGCACACTGTAGACTCCCACATTTTGCAGAGTATAAGTCTAGTTAAAATCCTATATTTATTTTGTAGAAAGCATTGGCAGTACATAACAAACAAAATGTACAAAGAAACATTTTGGAACGGAACGCTCTTGTAAACCGAGAGTTGCTTCTACTCCTACATAATCTTAAATTATCGTGCAATTCGTCAAGTTACTTACTGGATTATAAAACCACCAAACACCAACCCTAACTCCATTCTTGTAATGTCCTCGACTCGTCAAACGTCCTTTCTTATCGAACTCCTCGATAAAGTTAGTCTCTGGAATGAAAAAACGTCCTAATATTAGTCAAACATAGTATAACTAGACTAGAAGTAAACCTCTGCTATAGCAAGGGGGCATGAGATAGAGGTTCTGAGTTAGTATTATACAAACTTTAGATTTATAACTACGAAACTAACATATTCGTACTTTTTACGTTTACAACCAACCAACTCTCATCTAGTGACAGGATGCTACTGGTTTAGATCTTATGCAACCACCAATAATAGCTGACTTGAGGAAGGTTTCTGTGCGATGGGAAGGGCTAAAGCATCGGCCACACATACAAACACTGACAGATCTGGGCCATTATTATTATTCATGTACTAGAAATGAATTTTGGTCAGGCATATTTGGATACTGTAAAATATTACTCCCTCTGTTGCAAAACATGGTATACATTTCATGTAAAACTTTCCGATTATTAATAATTGTAGAAAATAAGTTTTTATTGGCTTGTAGTAATTTAAATGTGGTCCTCTTTCTGATCTGCAAGTTATTTTTCATAACTTGGAATTTATTTGTTCTTTGAAACAATTACATGCAATTAAAAATGACACCCGTTGTGACTGCAATAATAACATGCGGCTTCAAAAAATAATGCTTCACATAGTAGACACACTCAATCAAAGTAGTTGACAGTTGAAAAGCGAAATGGATTATTACAGCTTTTGCTACAACGAAAGCTCGGCAACCTACTAGAGCCCCAACTTTGGAATTGCGCTGTATTGTAAATAATAAAAAATTACTATACTCATAGTAAGCATATGAGTAAATAAAACAAGGCACCCTGTATTACAGAATATCTTTATAATCTACACAAATTACATAAATTTTGAATTCTAATTAACATACTGTGAGAAATGCATATACTGTACCATATATTGGGACAAAAAAGTCAAATGCATACCATATATTTGGACAGGGGGAGTATTTAACAAAAATATTCATTTTGGTGAAATTTTGTATCAAAAACTGAACTGTGTATAAGGATGTTGGTGACATGGAAACATGAATGATGTTCGGACGCAGAAATTCTTGTCAAGCGTCATGAGTGTGTTAACTCTTCTGTCACCATGCTGATGAGAATGTGTTATCTGACAAATACATCTGCAGGATGTTGTAACTTTCCAGATTTGGAAATACGATAAAACCTCATGTGTACCATTTTTATTGTATTATTGCGTTAGATCGTCATGCTCTATCGCATTATTATGTTAGCTCGACATGCTTTGTGAACAATTTGACCCTTGATGAAAAAGCATAGTGTAGCTTTGTGTTAAGCTTTGATGGAAATGTATTTAACTTTTATGTGACACAAATTTGATGTGTTACCCTGTTAGTTTGAATTTTGTGTCATTCTGAACTACATTTAATACTAAGCCAAAATTATTATTATTATTAATATTATTGACAAAATAATTGTTTTTACTTTTTAGCAATTTAGTACAACAAATGAAGAGCTTATTTCCAAAACGTGTTAAATCCATGAAACACAATTTTTCAAGAAAGTTTTTTTTTCGTTCATTGGACAAGATACTTTGCATGTACAGTAAATGTGGTTTTTTGAGAGTGCTTTTTCAGTAGGAAATAATAAGATTTGAGTCTTGAAATAACATTTGGAATCCGTGATGCACAGATAGTTGTCAGAACCTCTTATCTCAATGAGAAATATGATTAAAAATGGAAATAAGACGTTTTAGAGATAAGCTCTACAAATGAAGGGCCTGGTGTAAAAGGGTGTTAAGTGACATTTTTTAATCAAAAATGACAATTAGACGCATTTTCAAATGTGTAGAGCAGCACAACAATGTGTGCAAAGATATTAAAAGTGTGAGGTAGCCCATAGACAGTAAGGCAAGTTCAAATCTTTATAAACGCGTTTTTTACGAAATTGTCAAAATGTCACCAGGCCCATCAAATATATTAAGTCAATAATACACTGGTCACAAAAATTAGAGGATATTTCAAAATGGTATGAAGATTTTGAAATATCCCCAAATTTTTGTGAGCAGTGTATATAAATATACAAAAATTAACCCTACCTTGACCAGCATCATTGGTTGACATCTCACGTCAGTATAATTCTGAAAACGAAAATTAACGTAACACATAAATGTTTGTTTCCGGATTCTAATTAACAGTGGTAATAGTTACAATTACAAACAACTAAAAATGACGATTAATGTAATAGAATTTTTTTGTGTAGATTAGAAAAAATAAAAAGATAGTAGTTACACAGGTAGACATTTAGAAAAAAGTTAAAGAGAGGGTTATACATACAATGATAGTTTTGGTGCGATGAGCAGGCTTTGCGAAGTTTGCAGAGGAGAAGAGCCTTTGGCTTTACCTACCGTTTATGCATGAGTGCGGTGAAAGATGAGCGAGTTGGCTTGTGTCTGGAACTTCTTCAAGATGCTACTTTCTTGTGATGAACTGCTATATTTAGTAAGAACTGCTCTCTCTTTTCATTGCTTCATAAGTATGATCATAAATAGCAGACGCATTTCAATAGCAGACGCTATTTCCTTTCAAGCTGAAGCAATTGTACCCTTTGGATGAGATTCGAGCATCGAACGATAAGCCGAGTTATAAACTTCACACCTTGTGTGGGCAAACATGCCAATCAATACTTATTTTTAGACATTTAAGTTTGCTCAAAATGATAACTTGTGGGCAGGAATGTTTTCGGTTGATTGGTCTGCGGTAATTGTATACGGTTCGTCAGCAGCACCAAATATTTGCATGTGTATGTGTAATGCAATATGGATATTGGTATTGAAACCATTGGTGTAGATTGAAATTTACAGTTTACCAGCAATAATGTATTAAAGTTATTGGACCACCAATTATTTTTAAAGTTTACAGACATTGCTATACATTACTCTACTGTGTAGATGCTTGAAATTTGCATACGCTTGCAAGAACAAAATTTGTAGTAGCGTCCCACGTATTTCAATTTTAGAAGTGCATTGAATACTTCAAAAATAACAAACTGCACTGAACGTGGCTGCCAAAAAGGTGTGGTTCAGAAAATGACATTTATTTTTAGTGCAAACTGAATTTTAAACCCAAGTTTTCATCGATGATTTTTCCTCCAACGCTTGCTAATCTTAGTAACGTTTTCGTAAAATAAAGTCTTGTCTTAAATTAATTGCACTAAAGACATTTCAATAGCTGATTACATTTCTAGTCAAAGCAAATCATACCTCAGATGTCATATTTTTTTGAAATTCTATAAATGGTAAATTTGGTAACAAACATGCAACTAAAAAGCAAATGAATGTAATGTAAGCTAAGTTAACGCTGAACTAAGCAAGATAGTTAAATATTGAACTGTCAATGAATAAATAAGAAATATGTTAAAAAACTTATTAGGCTTACCTTTTGGCGATAGAGTAAAAGTAGAAAACAAATATAAAAGTACAATTCAGTATAGTACAGTAGATTTAAACCATTCCAGATAGAGATCAAGTTCACTTAACAAATCCAAACCAAAGTAGCTAAATTTAGTAGTGCTCCAAATTGGAATTACAGAAAGTCTTGATTGTTCGCTTGTCTTTTGTTTCGTTTCTTTTGGCACAATCAGCGAAAGCAACAGTGAAGTTTTCTATCGTAATCTTTTCTTCTTTTTTAATTGTATTGTATCTTCTTTTTTTTGTACTTTGCGTTTGAGTAAAAATAACACACTGACAATTTGGATTTACCCACTTATACAATACATCATAAAGCAGGCATGTCAAATAGTTTGCAGATCTGCTATAAACACTGTCTGTGTTTTGAAACTCAGTCTGATATAAACAGATATTAATAATGGAATCTGTTAATTTGAAACCATCTATGTTCCAAGAGGTTGAAACATGTTGTATTAAAAATAGTCATTCTTTGGAAAGTCCAGTAGATAGTCATTCAATGGAAAGTCAGGTAGATGGTCATTCTATATAAAGGCCAGTAGAAGACTGGTTCTGAAGACAAAAACACAAAATGGGTCTGCAACACGTGTTTGAAATGTCTGAAATTAAGTTATTAATTTCAACCCATCTATGTTTCAAGAGTTTGAAACATGTCGTATTAAAAAATAGTCATTCTATGGAATGTTTGGTGGATGGTTATTCTATGGAAAATCCTGTAGAAATGGTCTTACTGGAATGTATGAGCAACTTTTCGTTACCCCCTCAGTGACGAATTCGCTCCAGTTTTATGCAACCGTTTCAGTGCAACATTTTCAGTTTCAATTCATTGGTTTGGAATTGTTGTCCTTCAATTTTGCTTGTTCGTGTATGACGAACAAGCATATGAAAAGAATGACAATCTTTCAATGTAATGATTCAATTTTAATCATTACATTGAAAGATTGTCATTCTGTGTGAAGTCTTAATTGTAAGCCATCTATGTTCCAAGAGACCAACAACCATGTTTTTTCCACAGAATGGTCATTTTTTGTATGGAAAGTGAAGTACAAGACACTTAAAAAGTGAGTGCTGAAGACAAAAGTGAAAAAAAAAAACGGATCAACTTCTTGGTCAAGTTTGTAACAAATGTTTATTAAACTCTGATTAAAATACCAGATCAGCAACATTCTACAATGTAGATAATAATAACCACATACACACAAAACATCTAATGAAAGGCATAAAGGAAAGCATCAGTAACATGGCTAAAAAATAGTTTTTTGCATTCCTTTATTTGCTCTGTAAAATACTCTGTAAAACTATGCGAAAAAGTAACAAAAAGAAGGGGGGGGGTAGTAATATCATTCACCTTTTTTTTTTATCCGTGGTTTTTTAGTTTAGCAAAATATACACATTGGAGGTGGATACATAAAATTTATGAAAAATAATCGATATTTTTATACTGTTTTTTTTCCTCCCATAAAAATAAATTGAAATCCTTCCAAAACAATATTATAAAAAAAAATCGAAACTAAAAAAAAAAAATCATAGAATTCTAAAAAGATAAATTGAGCTTATCGCATATTAACAGCACAGCAACATACTGTATATATATACAAAACAAAAACACATTGGATCTGAGCTTTTCAACGTTAAGAAATCATGTTGTTGTTTCAAAAATACATTTCTTTTCCATGATCCAATCCAAAATATGAGTCGTCTTTTGAATATATATATATATATATATATTTATAACTTAATAATAATAATAATAGTCTTTGAGTAGTAAACTTGTTAAGTTGACTACTATTAGTATTGTAACACAGTTCATATTGGCAACAGCAAAGCACTTGATGTGATTGATGTTACAGCAAAAGAAACAACGTGCAGCTTGATTTTGTAATAAGACAACAGATTGAATCGATAAAGAATTATCATTCTGAACGAATGTAATAATGATTGAGCAAGCAATGATATTGTAATCAAACAAAAACAATCATTGAAAAAAATATAACCAAACACAAAACAAAACAACCAACATGGTGTGTGTGTATCGATAACATAGTGCAGAACTTAACGTACCATTTGTCTTTGTTGGTATACAGTGAAATCTGGTTATTATAATCAAGGATACTGTTATCAGTATCAGTCGACACTGTTTAATGTTATCAGCCACAGCCGGCTATTGTTATCCAAAAAAGCACTAGTTCCAAAGTGATCACAATAACCGGATTTCACTATAGTAGAACCAAAAGGCTTGTCTATAGATTTGGAAACATATTTCGCACAATACTCAATGTTAGTTTCAGTTTAACGAGTTACGTTATGTCGAATTGGTTTTCGGTATATCTAGTGTTTCATATAGTTTTGTTGGTGTCTAGCAATGAGAATTGTAGATTAGTGCGAACAGTCGTGAGCTGAGCAAACACGTTATTTAGAAAATCCAACATCTGACAAACAAATGCAGCATATTTAAATTCAGCTAAAGTATCATTAAAACCAGAGACTAAATTATAGAGTAGTAATTTTTATTGGTAAATTTCACTTGAAAGGCCAGAAGTTTAAGATTTGCAATTTTACAGATTGACCAGAATTTGGCAGAAAAGCTAGAATTTTGTTATCTGCAATTTTATTGATTCACCAGAATTTTGTTACGATCTGCAATTTTACAGAATGATCAGACAGAAAGGCCAGAACTTTGTTACGATCTGCAATTTTACACATTGACCAGAATTTTGTTACGATCTGCAATTTTACAGATTGACCAGAATTTTGCAGAAATGGCAGAATTTTGTTACAATTTGCAATTTTGCAGGCTTTCAGTGTGATATTTCGGTGTTATGTTTATATAACAATGCTTTGAAGCTAGCGTTTTTCTATACAGACTATACATAACCATCAAGCTGTTTAAGAAATAAAGTAAGAATAGGGGGAGAGGGTATTTTGAAAATGCCAGACTAATTGTTCAGTACCAAGAAGAAATGCATGTTCAGTTCTACAGGGTGACCCTAAAATGTGTAGTCAAATTTTAACAACAGATGCTACTTAACAAAACAAAGCAAAAAGTCAACATGGATCCGGAATAGAATATTGCATTCCTACAGCACTTATGAGATGATAGGGAGGTATACACTTTCATGACTTCACCCTGTGTTATCTCGGAAGGTATAGCATTTTCATATCCACGCTTATATGGACATTTTGCTTTGTTTGGATGCATAGCATTTGTGGTTAAAATTTGACTCGCCCTTTTAGAAACACCCAGTTTTGATTCAAGCATATGTTCACTAATAGTAGCAAAAGTTAACAACTAGTTAGGCAATGACATATTACGTTCATTCAGTTCTGCAGTATGTTTCAAAATACAAACTAGTGAAGCAAGTGTGTGTTATTTTATATATATATATTTTTTTTTCTCCATTTTTTCATGATGATGATGATGATGATGACAAAAATATTCTCATTTATAATTATTTATTTATTATTATTATTATTATTGTTGTGTAGCTTGTTTAGATTATGAAAGAAGATATACCATCCATGTTTATTTGGATACACCTAACGTTATAATAGACATTCAAGGTACCGGTACTCTAGTAATGTGTTATTAAAACCAGTTAAATCCAAACAGTAACAATTTTTTTTGGTTACATTTGTAAGCATTTGACAAAACTGAACAGTGATATTTTCTTGTTAAGATGACGACATTTCTGTTTGTCAGTGGAGAATATACAATTTCGTTCACCAAAAAACAAATCCCATTGTAAAAAAGTGTTCATACGTTCTGTGTATTGTAGGTGGTGGTGAATATTCTAGCATAAGTGGTTGTTGAATCAAATAAATGCAAAAATTTTCTACATATATAAAACTGCGTTGAGGCATAACTACAAAACGAACAATGACAATCATAAAACGACAAATCAGCTTTTTTTTTTGTACAAAATTAAAAAACAAAAATTGTTTTTTTTTTCAGAACCTAACCACTCTGGGGAAATTGTTTTAAATTCGTTATAATTGAGGAGTTGGGTGGAATAACGGCATAACTCGAAAAGTGTAGTTTTGAGAAAAATTTCTGGCACCTTTAAATTTAAGATTAAAACAAATTATTCCTGTCAGTTAACTAGATATTTATAGAAGAAAAACGAACAAGTTTTGCAAATAAAACTTAGTTATGGGCTAATTTAAAAATGCAATAACACCATTATTCCAAATATCGTGCTAATTTATACATGCATTTAGGCCGTTTTCCCAAAGATCTGTTCAATTGAAGTGAAGCAGCGAGTGAAACAAACAGGAAATGAAGCGACAAAAAGAAAGAAATCACAAAATTTTTTATTTACAATAGTCGCATTCCATATTCTCGCTCTAAAAAGACCGAAAAGTTCAAATTATAAGCAACCTAATGTCTTTATGCTATAGACTGGTCTAAAACGATTCAATATGTGCATTTTAAGGAAGAATCATGTAAGTGGATTTACACCGTTTTTCACGAAACTCCTCAATTACATTACAAAATTTTAATAGGCTTTACATGTTGTCACCAGATGTCGCCCACCCAATCACAATGAAATTAATATAAATACGTATTTGAAATTGGTATTTGTGTCACCAGATGTCGTCCTATCTTTCGATAACCAACTCCCAACTTCCCAGTGAAACTAATATAAAGCCTATAATAATAAACTCAACTGATCGAGCAACAAACAATTTTAATGATAACTAATGATCTGTGTATTAGTTTTATTTTGTGCTGGATATACGTGACAAAACATTGTTTTAACTAGTAATTTAGGTAATAATTTCATAATGTAGGTCTAATGATTTGTCGTTTTTTATATCAGGTTTGGTTATATAAAGACATAAGTTGAATGTGAATTGTATCGACTTAATTTGTAATCTTTTTATAGTCATAAGTAAACAATTTGAATGTGTGCAGTATGTGTGAACAAGCTCATTTCTAAAAAAAAAATTTAATGTTTAAATATTTTTGTTTTCAATTAATTTCAGTCCGAGTCATGATTTATTATCTAGCATTATTTCTGGAGCAAAATAAAAATTCGATAACATTGTTTTGTAACAATTTTTAAGTTCGAAAATAATATAGATCTCGTCAAGTGGTAGGGTGTCTATTTTTTAAAATGAAAATCAAGACAAAACACACATTTGTTTTAGGTGAAGGGAGTTATTATATATAATACAATAATGTACAACATTCACAATTTTAAAAATATGAAACAAAAATTTCAAAGTTGTTTAAAAACTTATTTTCATCATTATCCAGCTGCATTGCATAATTTAGCGAATCATTTTTTTTATATTAATGTTTATTTCATTAATAATAGACTAATATTATGTATAATTTCATTATATAATTATATTATACAAATTTTTAGCTTTTAAATGATAATAAAATAAACAATTTAGGAGTCAAATTTTGTTATACAATGCTGCTGAATAATTACTGTGCAAATTCATCCGAACATAAATGATTCAAGGCAATGAAAAAAAAACATTAAAAAAAAATGTTGACACAAAAACAAAACAAAACTACTGCCATATTTGAAATTTCAAAGGCCTCCTGTCACACTTGGTGTGGCAAGTCGAGCAATTTATGGACAGCTGTGGCGTCATCATCTTGCTCAGTGTTCATTGGTTGGGGAAGAAGCTGACATCACAGTGGTTAAAAGTGGTTTTTTTTAAAAGCTCGATTTGCCACACCAAAAATAGCGTTTGTCAAGGAGAGCTATAATACCAAATGCTTGGTCTATGAATATTATTCAAACGAATCCTGGGGTGAAGCATATGTCATAATGACAAAGTATACGATTGTAGGAAACAAAAGTCAATCAAAGTCAAAACAAGAAAAAGGAAAAATAGTCAAGAACAAAAAGTCAAAACAAAAAAGTCAAAAATAAATCAATAAAAGAAAAAGAAGTTCATATTCTTGTTTTTGACTTTTGTTTCTTTAATTGACTTTGTTTCCTACAATCTATTTTACTAAATAAAGTATAGTGTGTCCATGGACTTAGTATATTGGTCCATAGACTTAAGTCTATGGTATGGTGGATGTCCATCAAGTTGACAAATTTAAAAGTACATAAAATTAAAATATTGAATTTTAATCATGCGATTTTTTTTTTTTTTTGCAAAACTGTATGGTTCACCATGTAACGACTATTATAATGCTACATTTGTTTGCTACATATATATCTATATGTATATATATACTGTATATATACTCAGTGTTGCTTTATACTGCAAAAAAAAAATATATATATGGTAAATCATGGCATTTGATCTACCATACTAAGTGTGGATTTATGGCTAAAAATGCTTTTTTTTAAGGCCAAAAAGGTTGCCCTTTATTTTCATCATCATATGAAAGGTCGAAAATGTTTGATTTATAGTTTTCATCACTGTTCCATTTTAGCTACGTTGTTAGTTATGGATTATTTTTTTGTTTTGTTAAAAATATAACACCATGCACTTTTTAAAGCAATAAATTTCTTGTTCACGCTAACAACAACAACAACAAAAAAAAGGAGGTAATGTGTACATGAAGTTCCCAAGTAAAAAAAAAATACCCGTAAGATATAATAAATTTTTGTACCACAGATATTTTGGCAAAATAAAACTGTAAAACACACGGTAACGACATTGTAATAAATCGACTATCCAGTTAATATGGTGAGTAAAAAATTACGAGCTGTTAGATGCTAAAAATTATAATTTCGATAAAATTTGCAGGCTTGGTGTTTTTTTTTTGGTTTCTTTTTTGTTTTATAATATTTTTATCTTTACAAATAAAATAAAATAAAATAAGAAAACCCTGTTGTAAATTATATCATCTAATTTGCTTCTTTGTCAGGTGAATAGCTCATCAATGAGAAAATGAAGTATTTTTGTGCTAATCAGCATGTTTGGAACTTGCATTCAAAGTTCAAAATATGCTAAGGCACATCAGGAGCTGTTAGAAAAGTCTTGATATAGTTTTGAATAAATTTTGTAGTGATTCTATTTGATTTTTTTTTATATCTTTTTTACACTCTTATCATTGAAAAGTTGTAGCAAGTACATACAGGGTGATCCTAAAACATTGTACACAGTCGTCCATACTTAAGAAAACAGATCTTAGAAGCCTATATTGAGGTTGAAGCCTCAGTTGCCATAACAACCAAGTACTTGACCAATCAGGTGCAAGGTTTGACATTGGCCAATCATCCTGAATTACCTGGTGGCAACGCAATGAAGTTTACATTTTATTATACAGCAGGCCTACTTATTACTATTGCAAAAGCTTTCGGTAGGCCTAATGAAATTTGTGTAAACACTCTGTCAACATGTTCACTGTAGTTTTAACTGATACTCTGCATAAGTTCATTTGCTTGGTGCTGGTATTCACAATTTTGTTCATTTCCTAGAAAAGTATATATGCCAGAGAGGTCCTAGGTTCGATCCCAGGCTGGGGCAAGGATATTTTCATTTTTCATCCTTGTTTAGTAGTTAGTACTATATTCAAAACTGATAATGGGACATGATTAAGTTGGATTTCAATTGATGATCACGTCTTAACGCATTAAGGTTATATTGAACTGGTACTATGACAATGATACAAACAGCATGTTAATGGTATTTCATTAAATTCAAGAACTTTTTGTCATCACTTGTTCTGTATATGATTAACATATTATGATGAATTAGGACGATCTCCATCTTGGATTAATTAGGACGATATTTTCTCACCAAGTGCACATTATCGACATAAAATTGCAGTAAATCATGTTTGACAAACACAATCCGCATTCAAAGTTGGAAAAAAATTAGCATTTTGTTGGTCGCACCGAGAATATGTTAAAATTTATATTTTAATTTAACCATTGAATTGAGTCGTCTCTAACGTCTCCATCGTGAACTAACTCACTTGTTGAGTTAATACATGAAATGAGGCCACTAAGAAATGATCTAGTCATAGACTAAGAATTACATCACTATGAACCAATGGGAATTACATGCAACCCTATGGACAAACCATGCGTAGAATCATAATTTTCTCAAATTCAAGTTATTTTGGACTTAGTTCAGTGTGGTTTAAGCCGATTCAATTGTAACAGGGTATAACAAATTTTCATCACCTTATTAGTTTCTTAAAATTAATACATTTTACAAGTCATATACATTTTCTTAACATTTCTATAAGTGTATTTTGAAAACCAGTTGTGTAGTTGTTTGGGATCACCCTGTACAAATTGTAAGCTTGAAACAAGCAGGTTTGGGATCACCCTGAGGTACAAGTTTAAACTTAAACAAGCAGCTACCATGATCTGACACCTACTACTTGTAGTTATACTGTTTTTGTAACCATAAAAGATTTCGTTCACACTGAATCAATAGTGAATTTTTTTAACGATTCAAACGTTAAGTGTTGTTTTCGCATCATCTGTATGTGTTGAGAGAATTTTTAAAGAACCCAAACAAAAGATTTTGGGCAAAAGAGTTCGATTGTCTGTGTACAAAGACATTTCGGAAAAACGCAGAGCCTGGATATTTATTATAACAACACCATGCCAGTATATTTAAACAAAATACATACACTTTGTACCAAAAGTCTGTGCCAGCAGTTCTTTTTTTAATATACCAAAGCTCAATTCCCTGAGTGCCTTCTAGTAAACGAACTTTACAACCAACTTAATACGTGTGTATGATATATAAACATGGGTACAGTAGATAAATTTCAATCATATATATAGATTTTTCTTTTCATCAACAACCTTTATAAATTTCACATACTCTCTGTGGCGGGTGATAAAAAACAAAACAATTTGTAGCTTTTTTTTTTTATAAAAATAAAATAAAAAGGTAAAAACCAAACTTACACATTGCCCTTCACCTAAAACAATAAGGCATTTAGCGTGCCATATATATCATATTCAGTGTAGCAAATTACTTTCTCAGATTGTAAAATATATAGATATATTTTATATATATATATTTATTTATTTATATATATATATATATATATGAAAAAATAATGGCTACTCTTCTATAGGCTGGTCTGGTAAATCAAATGTTTTGGTGATGAAAAGGTGAAAGGAAGTTGTACGTAAACTAATGAATTTTCAAAGCTTAACGCACAATTCTGGTTTTGAAAATACTTTTAACAATAATGTATAGGCCTATTTATGTATAAATGTATGTATGTGTGTGTACACACACACACACA
>JAQIWH010006057.1:0-13509 GCA_034695005.1 Cryptops parisi
AAAGTTGCTAATGCAGAGGTTGCTACAAAAGAATGTTTCTTATGTGGGGGTTTCTTATACAGAATGTTTACTGTATTAGTAACCTCTTATTCACATTTTTCGTTTGTATTACACGATTTAGAAATACCGTGTTATAGTGTTAGGGTGTTTATGAAAGATGCGATCAAATTTTTGCCACAGTAGCTACACATCATAACAAAGCAAAAAACTCATACAAACATGGGTCCATAAATATTTCACTTTCAAGATAACACGGTGAAGTCAGGGAACTTCTTAAGCCTACTATCGCATAATCAGCATAAGTATACAATTGACAGGTGTAAATTTCCAGACCCATGTTTATAATGGACTTTTTTTATATGTTTTGATGGAAGCATCTGTAGTTAAAATTGGACTAGACTTTTTAGGAACACCCTGTATTTAAGTAAATGAATTATCACAATCTTGTACACAATACTGTATGTAGGCTACAAACAATGTAGCCTACATACAGTATAAAAGTTATTTCAATTTGATAAAAAAAAATAAATACTATCAATTCTAAGACATTCCAATCTTTGGCAGCATCATTTCACAAATTCATCGGATTTGTTTTATATTATCAATTAGATCCGTGCTGTAGCACGGGAGCATGAGCGGGGCTAAATCGTTTGACAATCTCATGACGTCTTGAGGACGTCACCCGATGGGCGGGGTTAAAGCGTTTTTCACTGTCTCTACACACACATACACATCCACACCACTGGGTTATTCTTATAATTTCTTAGCATATTCTGAAACAAAACAAAAAATGCATATAATTAAAAATTTTAAATCAATTTTAGGATACAGATTTCCGAGCATAATATACAGTACACGTGAATCGTTTCATTTTGTGTTGATATACAGGGTGTCCCAAAAGTCGAAACCCACTGAGAATATATTTTGTCATATATCAATTATTATCAGTTAGTTTATCAGTCACAATATACGGGGATTATTTGGATTAATTAATATAAAAATAATAATATATTAAAATTTTATATATTATACTTTCTCTAAAAATATAACAATTAATAAATCAATGTTAAAAGAAAACTATACATGTCTTATGAGGCCTGACATTTAAAACACAATGTATATAAACCTATTACACGCAACGTTTTATGTGACAAGTCGAACTTCATAGCTGTGATTCTGTGAACAGCTATGAAACTTCTTGCCAGACCAGTTTTCAATGGTTGGACAAAAAGCTGGTATCACAATAGTTCACAAATTGCTCAACTTGTCACACCAACAATTGCGTGTGACAGGTGACCTTAACGAATTAACATGGATACTAATTTGAATGTCAATATCAATTTCCATTTGTATTACGCATGTTCATGCAATTCGACCAAAAAACAAAGCGATATTCAGTGTTTTAAAGCACTCGTTTCGAAATAACTTGTTTTGAAGCGATTCATTGAAAACGAGCTGAACTCAGTACGAAACGAACGTTTTCAAGACATTTCGACTGAAAACAATTCAGTGTAAATACAATACTTTAATAACAAAAATTGTGACTTATTATTTGCCATGTACACAGTACAGAGTGTTCCTCAAAGGTTTGTCAATTTTAGCCTCATAAAAGCTCCATACAAACATGGGTCCGGAAATGCTTGCCTTCCACAGGACACAGGATGAAGTCACATAACTGCGTAGATTTATTGTCTCATAGTCGCTGTAAGAGGTATGCAGATGAGTATGCATTTCTTGGCCGGACCTATGTTTATATGGACTTGCTTTGTTTTGATGCACAGCAGCTGTGGTTAAAATTTGATAGGACGTTTCAGGAACACCCTGTATATCGATGGCCATTCAGTGTTGTAGGTCTTGTTCGCAGTGACAAGATTGCGGGTCATTCGTATCATATATCAAAAAGTACAATGTGGGTTATAAATTCTAATTAACAGTGTGAGCCGAATATGAAATGACGCGATCAGTGATTTATTGGCGTTTGCAATTTGTAATCCGAGCATGAAACAAGTGCATCTACGTCTAAGATGCACGTAAATAAATAAATATGGATATTTTGTATTTACAAAAAAGTATTTTTCAGGTGGATGCAAATATGAAAAATGTGAAATTATATCTGTTGGAAAACGATACACTGCCAAATTCCAATTCCTGGGTATCGATTGATATGCGGATCAGGGATCACATTCCACGTCGTTATAAGTCAGTCATCATTCATCCGTACGATAACTGTGTACAGTTCCATCAATGACAAAGGAATAAAAGTTCAATTGCAATGATTTATATTTTTTTGTTGGTTTTGTACCTTGTTAGACATTTCTTTCAATGACAGCCAATAATCATTCGATAATAGTAATAACGATGGAGGAAACCCTGCAAGTTATTGACTCTCGGAAACACTGGGAGAAAGTTAACTGGCCTGTAAAAATGGAAAATAGGAAGAAAGTTAACCAAAAATTTTACGTGATAGGCTATTTTTGAATGTGATTTTTGGATGCGTGAGGTGAAAATAATCACGAGTTTAATTTTTATAATTTTTTTTTTTGGCAAAAACGTAATTCATATTGTGTTTTTGTTTTTTTGTATAGTGAACGTGATGTTCGATCTAGGGTAAAAGGATTTTGACTTTGCACTTTGGTAGGATAATATATATGCAAATTTTGGTGTTTACGCAAAAAAACTTTCGCGAGCTATTATCCACTTATTATAACGTGGGGGAGGGGCATTTTCGTTGTTTTATTTCAGAATCTAATTAACAGTTACCATTATCAGTTAACGAGGCTTTAGTTTTTGCCAGTTTGAGCATTTCTTACTATGCTTAACATTACCGCTTACGTTATTTCATTGACATGCTGCAGTTTGCTGCGCTGACATGTTGCGGAGCCCGCTGCAATTTTGTTAGATAGATTATTTTACTAGTTGTATGCCTGTCAAAGAACGAATAACGCACTCGAGAACACGAGGCAATGAGCCACATTTCGAGTGAATGGACAATTGAAGATCTTGAAACTCACAGAATCTTGGGACCGGCGGATTCGCGAATAACGGAGTTCCCGGATATAAGACCATCAAATTACCATAATACGTTGCAAAACTCATCGAAGTTCTATACAGTAAGCTACATGCATATAGATCAAAGATCAGTACATTATTACATAACATATACATGTACTACGTATTACATTCTGAATATTGTAGGAATGTGAAGAAACAATAGACTAAAGTTGTGCATTATGATTTAATGTAACTCCGAATGGTGGTAGAACCATTACCATTCGAGTACCGGTTACCTGAGAGTTCTGGTTATTTGAGCATCGGATAAGAGAGAGTTTATTGTACCTTGTCTCAAATGATGGGCCAAGAAGTAAACTGGTAAACGACAGAACAAATTCCAAAAATATTCTAGTGCACTTGATTGGGGTTCCTCTTTGTTTATACTCACGTTGTTGTGGTGAACCCCTTAGATTTAAAGTGTAACACATACAAAGGAAACTAAATAGTTTGGATTAGCGAGGCATTATTACTTTACTATCCAACTGCAAAAACATTTCTGATTCCGTGTGACAAACATACCAACAAACAAACATACAGACCGACCAAGCAAATTATATTGTTAGATTACATTATATATGTTTTATCATAATTATACAGTATGTATGATATTTATCATAGGTCTTTGTGCTTAATTGCCTTGTGTTTTAATTTTTGTATTTTCATTTGTTTGATTTGTTTTTTCTCTTCCTGTTCTTTTGTACATACTGTATTTTTGATAGATTCGACTCAAGCTGTGGGGTCCTCAAATAAATTGAATTGAATATTAAGCTTACCATTATATTTATTATTTCATTATGCACATCAGCACGTGCATTATTACTTTTATCCACGTGGTTTTTTGTATTGGTTGTTTTGTATTTTTTGATGTTAACTAACCTAACCTAAACAATTCTATACAAGATGATATTTCATACTTTGCAACGTACAACTTATGATTATACACATGTTTTAACAATATAAGGATATTAAAAATTACATCTTTAGAGTTAGATGAAGAAAGGGAGTATAATTGGAACATCTTTCTCCAGAATATGATTATTTTTCATTTCCCGGAAAAAAAAATTTCATAGTAAAAGTGATCATTTTGTAACGATTAGATAGTTGTTACGACAATGTCACGTAGGCGTAACAGGGTTTTTCTCTTATCAGAAAAAAAACAATAACAATCAGCCAACTATTTTACAACCTAACCAACAATGCAAACCAATTTGTTATTATTGAGTGTTGTAAACTGGCAATCTCATGGTAAAGTGTGGGACCAAGATGTGGGTCACCTTGTTCAAAAGATATGGCAATGGCCTCTACAATGTTTGACAGACCTTCATGCATACCAAAAAAAAAAAGGTCTTACATTATTTTTTTAATATAAACACAATTTTTCATTTTTAATTTGTCAGACATCTTTTTTCCTTTAATTTAATGAAGCTATTACTTTCATGTTTCCGGTCATCATGATCACGTTCGGTTTGCAAACATTTGGAAGCAACGTCTCGGAAAGTCTGGAACTTTCTGTATTTATGTTGCATCAATGTTAAACAATTTCCGTTGATACTCAATCTCAGCATGATACTGAAACTTTGTAAGTTATACAAGAGAAATTGCATGTGATTTTTTTAATTTTTTTAATGGAACAACAAGAAAAACGTGCGTTAACCGACCTAGGAAATGGTTCAAAATGCCAAGCGCAAGATATATTTCCACAAAGTCAGTCAATCATACTATTAAAAACCAAACCCATTGGATGACACAATTCTTAGTCTTCCTTCTCACCTCTCACGTATTTCGAAATACAGCAAACAGTGGTTCAATGTCTTGTATCCAATTTTGCGAACAAAATCTTTGGTCACCAAAGAACGTGAGCAACAACAACAACTTGCACTGTGAAATCATTTCAAGTTCAAAACTTAACAACACGACTTTTAGCTCAATTACAAAAATTGACGTGCATTTAAACATAGTTATTTTTATATTATAAAAATCAAGTGTTGTTGGAAATTCCTTACAAGAACATCCGAACGAAAAGTCGTGAGCGTTTATCGCCAGATTGACCTTTCACTTCAATTTACGATTGTCACCTAGATCTTTTTAAAAATGGTCGTAAAAAAACACTATCTGAAACATCTAAAAAAAAATTCATGTAGTGCTATGATTTAACTATATGGTATAGTGTTAAGTTAATATAATAACCCATCCCATGCATGCCAAATGTCAATTTCGAATGTCCTATAATCATGAAAACTCGACCATTCTTAGCATTTCAGTACGGTACCATGCCTCAATGAAAATTATACCATTGGTGACCACTGAACCATATTATGCAAACTTGCAGAAATATACAGTACATATACACTGTAAATTTATATAAGTATCCCTTATGCAATTTAGAGAAATCGCATGTGATTTGTTTATTTTTTAATGGAACAACAATAGAGTATAAGTATCCTGCTTAATTGGGCATCCATCCATTTGCATCAAATCTCAAAGAACCAATGTATAAAATGAAATACTTCGCATAATTAGGACAGCTGCAAAAATCATGGAGTCTCAATTAACCGGAATCAACTGCACATGTGTATATGATGCAAAATCAATCAATCAATAAACAATTGAAGGCTTGCCCGGAATAACGTTGTATTCTACAAAAATTCAATATTGAGATTATTATGGAAAACTGTGCCTCGTGTATCGGCCTAGCTAGTGCTGTCAATAGACGAACTCGTAACTTAGAACATACATATATCACTTCGAAATTGGACACCTAATATGTGACAATCAATGTGTTGCTGAATACTTTTTTTGCTGTTCACTCAAAACTATGCAACGTTATTCCGGGCAAGCCTTCAACTATAATCACAATTCAAAAATAGAAAGAAAACATGGAAAACAAAAGAGCAATTTTGAATGTTATAAAAGTGCTCAAGCAGACGCCATGCAAATGATATCTTCTGCAAACAGCAGAAGATGCTGTTTGTATGGTGTCTTCTGTACATCAAAGAATTGTGTAGTATCATTGGTGATATTAAACTTAATTATGAAAACCTAACTGCCTTTTCTGCATATGTCAGTCATAATAGTACACATTTTAAACTTAAAATTTAAAAATAAGTAAAGATTTTGAACTAATGATTGCAATTGCAATGTACTAATAACATTCATTCACAGGTAACTGTGAATATAATACAAATGTTTTTTCAATAAAATCAATAAGTACCGTATATAAAAAGTTCAGCGGTGACATAACACTTATGTTATACTCCATTTCACATTAGCTGGCACGGAATTAGAATTGGAATTGGAGACAGCGAGATGAATCAGCCAATGGTTGACGAGCGTACCTCTCACACTTTTCAGTTGCTGCCACTGCCGCCAGTATGGATACAAGGGTGTTAGGCGCTGGAGATGGTGTGATCACCTAGCTTGCCCCTTGGCTGCCTCAAGCTAATTCTGTGTCAGCTAATGTGAAATGGAGTATAGTCACAGTAGGCTTATTAACATAGTTACATGGATTCCATTCGATTTTTCACAAATAATTGAAAAACAAACAAACAGTAGAACCCCCGTATCCACTGACTCAGCATTCGCGGTTGACTTCGGATTTATATTAAATGGGAAATTAGTAGTTTATAACTTCTAAATTGTACGCAATTCTGAATATCGTTGTCAAATCTTGTGGCCGTTAAAGAAATTGTTCACAATCGAAACAAAAGTGATTCTGACAATTCGAATATTGTATTGTATTGGTTTATTTCTCGAGAACAAGAATATGCAAAAGAGAAGCAAAATTGTATTAAAATTGCATTGTTCTATTCTATTATCATAATTATCGTTGTTGTATTTTTCTGTACAATTCATAAAATATTACAAGTACGTATTTACATATAATAAACATTTGCTGGTATCCGCGTTTTCAGGTGTCCGCGGACTGGCTTGGAACCTATCCCCTACGGAGGTTCTACTGTATATTAATTTTACTTGAGAACGTTCAATTCTTTCAAGATATGAATTTTTAATGAGGAAATAAAGCATTACTCTAAGTTATTTTATTAAACACTAGCAAAAAAGTAATATCCAAAGGTAGGTAGGTTTCTGTGGTTTAAGGACTGCACCGACTTCCGTTAAGGTATAAAGTATGTCATTTGGTCGTCACATAAACCTTTATTAAATAAAAAATTTCGGAACAATGATGAAATGAGGTTGAAAGTAATGCAATAGAGTTTTTTAATGAAAGAGAAAACGGGAGTACCCCGAGAAAACCTGCCCCAACAATGTCTGACTTATATCAAATGTATTGTTAGTCACGATGGAACTACCCTTCAAATGCAAAAATAACAATTTCGAATGCCAAGCAAACAGACAACATGTAAACCCAAGCATTCTTGGTATTTTTATACAGAAAAAATATATACAATGTGTATCATTGATGACTTTTACATTTCGCAAACGTTCAACTTCACGTGACAATGTAAGATGAAATAAATTGAAAAAAAAAATGAAATTCGCTTAAATTTCGCAAACGTATTACTCTCATCATGAACATCATCTCTCTGCAACCAGATCTCCAAAATTCGCAAAATTAATCAAGTAACGACACTTTGAATTGACCAATTTTTTTCGTGATTTTCAAACATTTTAATATATTATTAGATTAGATTAGAATATTCTAAAAGAGTGCAATTGCATCATCAAAAAGACTTGAGAATTCACATAACGTAATGCAAATATTAAAATTTTGTGTTATGTCATCATCAAATAAAATTGAACCACACAATTCTTCAGTCGTTTTCCTTTATACAAATTTGCAACCACACTCCAAGATGACCAAGATCAGACAAGTCGATAAGTGCTGTTTCAAGCGCACTTCAACATCAAGCACTCTTAGCAGTTCCGCTTCTCGCGAAGGTGCAAAAAAATAAATAAAATAAAATAAAAAGTATTTAAAAAAATGATTTACAATATGTTGGCAATAATGTAAGTCTTACTAAATGTTTACAACATAGATTACCAAGGTGCAGTTTTCTTGTTGGAGTGGGTCAATGGGTGTTCAGGGCTTTGGGGCAATGCTCGCCCAGAGGTCAATTTTCAGGGAAAGGGTTCATCCAGTTCCACAAACAGGAAGTGAAACACACAAAAAAGGAAATGAAAGTAAAAAGAAAGTCTGAAAATGTGTTACAAAAATTGTAAAAAAAAATTAATACAAATTAAGATTTACTTACGCTAATCGCCTTTGAACTCGCTTCTTCCAATCTTTTGTTCCTGAGTTTTAATATAATTGAAACCGATTTGTTTTAATTTTAAATACACAGCTTGGCGTACACTTCCAGGTCAATGGCACTTTGTATTATTATCATTATTAAAAACAATGTACAGTAAGCTTCATTTGTGGAAGTGAGTTCTCTTCAGGAAATTACTTATGTAAACGCTACTTACTGACAAATTTATTTTTACATTGTTACTGTAGCATGTAGATTCACATTTAAAATATGGTAATCATAATTTTAATGTGAAATTATTTTGATACCAGAAAAAATAAAATTAAAAATTCTGGTTACAATTTTTTTTTGGCATTTTTAATTTAAATAACAAAAATTAAAATATTTAAAAAAAATAATAATAATAAAAATAATTTTTTAATTTTAAAAATTTTAATATAAAAATATTTATTAATATTTTTTTTAATATCACAAATCTTGAAAACAAAATTTAAATTAAAAATTTAATTTTAATTCAATTTAATATTTTAAGTAATTATAACAATATAATAAGAAATTTTTAATCTATTTTTGACATTAAAATTTTTAAAATTTATATATTTTGTATATATATGTTTCAAGATGTTAACTATTTTTAAGTGCTCAAAATATTCATTACATTAAAAATATTTGTCAACATTAAAAATTCAATTTTTTAAAAACATTTTTTTGATGTTACAAAACATTTCTAAAAATATTTTGACATTCAAAATCGTAACACTATTTTATTTTAACTTTTTAATATTAAAAATATTTATTGCGTTAAAAATATTTGTTAATATTAAAAAATGCAGTATTGTTATTAAAATTATTTATCTTTTTTTTCATTTTTAACGTTTTAACAAAAACGTTAAAATTGAAAAAAAAAGTTAATATAAAACTACTAAGAAAAATAAAATTAAAAAACTTGTTACAATTTTTGTATTTAATTTTTAATTTAAATAACAAAAAATATTAATCAACAAATCTGAACTTTATATTCCATGAAGCTGTTAATTTGACACAATTAATAATATACTTTTTTAAAATATAATGATTTCCTACCCTGATAAACATTAAATTTTTTACTTATTAAAAATATTTATTCACATTTCCTGGATCTATATTTTTAATCTTTATTTTTTCATATAAATATGTGACGCGGTTAAATCTGGTTTATACACTTAATTAAGTTCAAATCACAAGTGCCACAAATTAAGGAAATAAAGAATTGTTTGATATATCTATGTATGTATTTCTAAAAAAGTTGTTTCACTTTTTTAAACATGGTGGAACATCATTTTTCCTACTTAAGTAGTATTAATTTTTCTGTCATTCATTTTTTTGGTGACATACGTTTCCGTATCCACTTGATAATTAACAACAACTCCTGGTGGTAAAACCAATCAAACTCCAATTAAAAACGACACCTGATGTCGTATACTATAACTAATACGACAACAAATAATTAATTAAAAACACAAAAGCCTTGCAGAAATCAAAAAATGGATTAGTTTGCGTCATGTATGTACATACTGTGTACAGTATATCTGTATATGACAGTAGGGTATATAAAGAGCATTTTTAATGTACTTTTTAAAACTTAAATACACTTCGTTTAACGCTGCTTATACTGTAATGATTATAAAAATTAGTACTTTTCTGTTAACTGAGAAACCGCCTAAGGCACTTGGGTATAGGCTCCAGCTTCAGTTAGTTAGTAAATAAAACAAACAAAATTGTATCAATTTTTATGATTAATGGTAAAATTTTAAGCGTTGTATCTTTTTAACTAACCTAAACTGAAATCTATACCAATAGGTTAGTTAAAAACAACCCCATCCCTAACCATTAGCGCCTTCTCAGTTAACAGAAAAGTACCGAATTATAAGTATACTTGAATTATATTTGAAATTTGCAAGTCAACGTTCGTTCAAAAATAAACCGGATTTTGTTAACCTAGTTTACTCTATACAAATCCGGTTCAAATTTGAATCAAATGATATCATACTGTTTACTGTTTAAAAGGGCTTTGTACTGAAACTTCCGTAATTCCACCAAACCCACATTCCAGAAGCTACAAAATTAAATAATTTATTTATATATAAACAACATTTCATCATAATATTTAAAAAACAATACTACAAAAAAAAAATAATAAAAATTTTATGCATGTCATGATTTTTCGTAATCGATAGTATCGTGATAGAAAGTGCTGATAAATCCTTTCAATTTCACTTTTCTATATAAAAAAAAAATTGTATTAAATTCTAGACCTATTAAAAATTCATTTCGCATTTTTACTTTTTAAAATATATGTGAAAAAAAAAATCATTCCCAATCGATTAAGTGAATGAAGAAGTCAATTTCATTCTCGTTATACATTTCGACCATGCAAACTAAACTAGGTTACCTAATAACATAGGATGCAAAAATAATAATAAGTGATAGCAATGACTTTTTACTTCTTCCTACCTAATTATATACTACATTACTTAACATGGTAAACAATTTATTTTTCGATTTTCATTTCAATATCAAACAGCTTCCCCATAGTATAGTATTAAGCTAGTGATCAGCCACCAACTTGTAGTCATTTTACAAAATTTTAATAAGCAATGATTTGTTTATACCACAATTATTTTAATACATACTTGAAAAAAAGTAAAAAATTTCATAAAACGTGTACTAGTAGTCAGTCACCATCTTGTAGTCACCTAGAAAACTTTAAGTACTGTATCAATATTTTGTTTTATTATACAATTATTTTAAATGTTTTAAAAAAATGGATATATATATAATTTGTATCAATATTTCGTTTAATTATACAATTATTTTAAATGTTTTAAAAAAATGGATATATATATATATTTTGTATAAGTACTAGTAGTCAGCCATCATCTTGTAGTCATCTAATATAATTTAATAATTTTAGTAAACATTATTTTTTTGTTTTATACTATTATTTTAAATAGTTAACAAGTTAGATTAACAATTATTTTTTACGAATATGCCATATAGGCCTACATAGTTTTAATTTATGCGAAATTAAGTTTATGCGAGCTTTGAGTAAATCTGACATTCGATCTATGCGAGTTATGAGTAATTCTATTTTCATTTTCTGCAAGTTTCGATTTATTCGATTTATGCGAGTTGATCAATTCCATTATGTAATTTTTGATTAATGCGGTTCTCGCTTTACGAATTCTGGTACATTGGACTATACTTCGAGTTTTAAGAAATTCTACTTTCGATTTGTGCAATTTTCGATTCGATTTTTGTTACACTGGACTTATGCAGTTTTTGAGTAATGCGGTTCTCACTTCACGCGATTTTTGGTACAGCATAGTTATCATAAACGTCTGTGGATGCCAGTATACGTTCAATTCCCAGATTAATCACTCACTCACAAACTCACAAGTGATGCTAATATAAAGCGTATATCATATTACTTACTATAAACAAAATATTTTATATCAATGTGCACCAATAATCAGCCACCATCATGTAGTCAGTACATGATGGTGGCTGCAATTTTTAATTATCAATAAAATCGTTTCGTTTATAGTATCATATTTTAATAGTAAAAGAACAAAACATATAAATAAATAAAAAATAAAATAATTTTTTTCCTCATAAAGTATAAATGTTCAAATAAATTCCTCGACATTATTACGTAACGGTTACTTAACTATTGTGATATACAAAACAATAAACATTTTCATTGTCTTGTATACGTTGTTTAACTCTTTTATATAGATTTTGGTAACGTTTTTAGATTGGGTAAAAATCAACAGGTATGAAAGATCGCCCACGCCGTAAATTTTAGGAAGCAAACAGTGCATGAAAAAATGTTTTAAAAATAAATAAAACACAAAATGGAAACCTTTTTTCTGCACTGTTATTCTCTAAGAAAAAAATATAAATTATAAAAATATATATTTAAAAAATGTGAAAAACCACAACCACAAAACAGGATGCAGAAATTGAAAATCAAATTAACACCACAGAAAAAAATAATTTTCGGACACTATATTATTACTATGGATATTAATAATACACTATGCATATTATGTATTTTAATGTGTATTAATATATTTTGTATATTATTTTTTGAAATATTGAAAACCGTTCTAAACGAACAAAGGGACAATACAGTACAAACCAAATGATATAACAAAACCAAGAACAAAAAGATAAAAGGTTAAAAATTACCAATAAAATGTTTTAAAAGAATATTAAAATGTTTGCATCTCAACTGGCAACTAATATATTTAATTATCCATATACATATTTTTGTGGGTACGTGTGTCTTAACGACTATATAGCCACCATTGAGGGCGCCATTGATTGGCATTAAAATAGTTTTGTTTCAATTAATCTGAACTCGTGTCTGGGTATAGATACAAGTTTAGGTGAGATAAAAAAAAACACGTCAATAAAGTATTCATCATAAAATGAATATGTTGTGCCCTCACACTAGTGGTTAGTCGTTAATACGTAAGTATCTATTTATTTTACATACATTTTTATTGTTTGTTTATTTATTTGGTGATCTTTATCACATAGTCATTATCATATACATAGGGTGTCCAAAAATCATACAAATTTTAAAATCTAGAACTATCGGTCACCCTGTATATACAGTATATATATACATATATTAATATATAAGTATAAATTTAAACCTGTATATTGAAATGCAAGTCACCCAAATTTCAACGTATTACATTACAATAAGTCGTAACGTAATGCCTGGTTTGCATTTGTTACGGTCACGTGATAAAATGCAAATCCAAGAACCAAACCTATTAATTAACGTTGCTCTGACATTGCCTCTCTCTCACGGCCTTTTGCTATGTTTACGTTTTTATATGTATATATGTATAATTTACATATACGGTGCATACATACACACATATATTTATGTACATTCATGTTTAAAGTGTATAACCCTATTTGCAAGCCTTTCTAAAATGAGTTGGTAAAACGATGAATCGACAAGTTTCGCTTTTTGGGTTTTGCTAATTAAATATTCTACCGAAAAAATCGATTCAATTAACTATTACATCACGAACCTTTTTAACTCCTTGTAATGAGAAAGCTAATTTACTTTCTATTACATGAAAACTGTAAGGCCAACACTTTCTAATAACTAGAAAACTATAGTAAATTAGTTATCCCACGTAATTGATTTTTCATGTATGTATGTATGTAGGCAGGCACATAT
>JAQIWH010006058.1:0-13507 GCA_034695005.1 Cryptops parisi
TGACAATCGACACAGTGAGTTTCAATGTACGTTCTTTAATATATTTGTTTATACACACCCTGTGTACTGTGTTATTGGACTTCAAATCATCATCACGTTCGAACATCTACTGTTGGTATTGGTGACACTGCTGACACATCGTCACCACCAACACATAATTCATACTTTCTTAACAAATCTGCTGAATGCATTACAAACAATCTCAGAAATACAGTCGAACAACCAGTTATTGTTAATAAATACGACCCATATTTTAAAAAAAATAATGTCTGAAAGAAAAGGTTTGATATGAATTTTCAGATGTTATATGATTTTCCAAAAGAATATTCAATTAACAAAATTAATTTGACCAACTTGACCGCAAATTGAAAAAAAAATACAACGACACTGTAGAATTGTTCATCGTATACAATATTTTCTGTCTTCATGAAGAAATCGAAAACGTTGAATCGGAACCAGGCAAGCAGCAAGTTGAAAATAGTGATGATGATATTATTCTTGGAGTGCATGTGGTCGGAAAATTGTTGGAGGTGATGTGGCCGAGAGAGTTGTTGATTTGGGTTGAGTTGTTGATCACTAGTTACTGTTACACCCATCAGTATCACAAGACTGAGCGCAAACTTTTCCATTTTCATTACATTTTTCAATTTCAAGTGAATTACAACGGCGGATAGATTTATTACCGTCACTAATTTTTAAGCAGTACCTGTCGTGCAGGTATGGGCATTCTGTCGGTTCGGGTAGTTCATTCGGGCAAAACAGTTTATCTCCAATGACTTCTTCGAGTCGTTGCTCATCCATCCGTCCTTGAATTAGATTCGCTGAGAGTGCTCCAAGGAATTCTTCAGGAGACATACCACACTGGACACATGTCAGATTGGCGTGAACATGGCCTGGATTCAAAAATAAAATCACTGCCGCAATGATCGCCAATTCTTTGAAATCCATGTTAGTAAAAAAAACTGTATTTTGTAATAGCAGAAAACGATCAAGGAAATAATCGTTACAGTTGTTTCCTTATCACTATATATACTCTTTGAATGGTTGAATTTTATTTCTATATAATTTAAACAGTGTTTAATCTATAGTTTAAAGTTTTATAGTTCAAGGTTTTTTTGGATCTTGTGACGTACAACTGCTTAGCTCTGTGATTTTTTTTCCTCAAAATGGAAAAAAATTTTATTTTCTTTACCAATTAGACATCCTGAAAAATAATATACAACTTTAAAACAAAATTTTATTAGTTAGCTATGAGTAGGTATTTGATTTTTCAAGGAATGGGTTATTTTTATACTCTTTATATTAGCTTCACTTGTGAGTGAGTGAATGAGTGAGTCAGTGAGTTTCTACGTATGAAAACAAAACTACTCCATGGATTTTGATGAATGAGGTATCTATAGATTTGTCTTAGAGACCTGACCCACACTGGAAAATGGCATTAACGCAAAACCAATATGGCGGACGTTACATGCCATATATGCAAAACCCTTTATACCCTCTTAAATCCTAAATGACTCAATGTATTTTGATCGAGATGTTTTTAAATCCGCCTTCCTCTTACGAGTGACACTGGCTATATGGCATCAATGAAATGCCAATATGGCGGGTACTATATTTATTTTTTTATTTATTTTGATGGTGCACCCACAAAGAGTAATGACATACACTACACAAAGAATCAAAATTACAATGCAAAATACCTCATAAGTAGGAGGTAGGATAAAAAGTAAAAAATCATTATGACGATACCAGACAACTAAAAATATTAATAAAACAGGTGGTTAAAATTACGAAGAACTAAAGAGCTGTAGTACTTTGTTGTTCCAAAGGGAAATCAGCTACTTTTTGGTTAAAATGCTTGCAACTGTTTAGGCACTTAAAATTTGCACAATCATATATGGTTTTTCTTATATCTAGTGGGAAATCATTCCACAATTCAATGCTATCATAAGGAAACTTTTTACGTTGAAATGATGATAGATTGTTGGTGAGTTCTATTTTAAAATGTCTAGTTTTCCTTACATTAGAATCATCAAGCAAGTATTTTTTAAAAAGATGATTGGGATGATTGTTATTTCAAAAGGCTGAGGCCAGGGAGCGGATTTTGGTCGTTTTAATAATTGTATGTAGGGTAAGAATATTGTGTTTTGAACAAAAAGCGATGATAGACTGATAAAGAGAGACTAAATAGGGTGCGGATGCACCGATTATGTACAACTTTCACTGTGCCAATATAGAAACATTTTGTGTGAGTGAGTTGTGAGTTTCTACATATAAAAACAAAACTACTTGATGGAGTTTGATAAATGAGGTGTCTATGGATTCGTCTTAGAGACCCGACCCTCACAGGTTAATGTCATCAACGCAAAACCAATATGGCGGACACTACATGCCATAATTCTTTATACCCTTCTACATCCTAAATGCCTCAATGTATTTTGATGATCGAGATGTGTTTGGATTCACCTGCCTCTCATGAGTGACACTGGCTATATGGCATTAATAGAAAATCAATATAGCACGCGTTATATGCTAGTATTGTATATAAACATTTTGTGTAAGTTTGTGTGTGAGTGTGAGTTATAAGTTTCTACATATAAAAATAAAACTACTTGATGGATTTTGTTTAATGAGGTGTCTATGAATTCGTCTTAGAAACCCGACCCACACTATTTAATGGCATCAATTAAAAACCAATATGGCGGACGCTACATGCTATAAATGCATTCTTGTTTAGACCCTCTTACAGGCTAAATGTCTCCATGGATTTTGATAAATAAGGTGTTATTGGCTCCATCGAAGTGTACCGAGTGACACGGGCTACACGTCATCGATAAACAAACAAAACCGCGGATGCTATATGCTAGTATATAAAGATCGTGCATGCAAAAACGAGACTCGGTGGATTTTGATGAATGGGGTGCTATGGATTCGTAAGACTATGGATTAGACTTTCCCGTCCGGTTTTTCTAAAATTGGGACGGTTGATGTTCCACAATTCGTGAAAAAACGTACGTGAACTTTGTCTGTCCGAATGTTTTGCTCTTTCCGAATTCAAATGGGCAATAACCAATCAGCGCCGACATGTGTGAATGGGAAGGCTGCTCATCTTTTGGTGGTAAAATATACATAGCTGCCAAGTTACGCTAAGTTTAAAAAATGTCGAATTGTAAAATTTATGGGCTGTTTGAAACTCTGAATTCTAGCGAAATTGGTAGATTTACCTTCCATCATGACTCGACAATAGTTGTTTTGGATGATGGTCTATCATTCAAGTTGTAATTGACCATGGTCATACAAAAGTGTCTGGGAGTGAACGATAACTAGTTCATTAACCACTAGGCCACCGCGGAGCCATCTCGTGTACATGGACTTACTCCAACGGAAGTATGGGAAGATTACAAGCCAACAGTGAATCATCTAAAAGTATTTTTCTGTAAAGCGTTTGTTATAAATAATGATCTCAACAGGAAAAAGCTAGATTCGGGAACGTGAGAAGGTATCTTCGTGGGATACTCGAGATTTAGGAAAGCGTATCGTATTTACTACCCTGAAACTAATAAAATAGAAGAAAGCCAACATGTGACGTTCTTAGAAAACGATGTGAAAATGTTGAAAAAACAAATTGAAAATGATGATGACTCAGGTGAAGAAGAAGAATTGTGTTTCCAAAGTCAATATGATGACGAAACGGGTGAAGACGAAACAGAGTGAAAAAGATGTCGACGACGGTCGAGAAAACATAGAAAACAGAAAAAAGTCAGGAAATACCTACCGTAAACCTGGATATTGAAGAAGAAAATAACAGTCGAAAGTATGATGGCAGAAATGACGACGACAACGTGCTCGTGGAAAACGTAAATGAAGAAACGGATGAAAATGTTGATTCGAAAGAAGAACAGCAAGAACCGTGATTCAGATACGACACAAGGAAGGAAAATGAAGGCATTTAAGAAAAGTAGTGGTTGTGAAAAACAAACAACAGTGAAAGATGATGATCAGTGCAATGGACTTTCATGGGAGGAGAGAGTGTCCATGAATGGACTATGGCAGGACGGTGAACGGCACGTCCAAGACCTGGAACTGCCTCAGCATCTTACCCCAAGAACACTAGAAAATGATAACGGTGCCTCTAGCCTAGTTCAAAGTAGAGACAAGTGCCTGGACAATAAGGTAATAAAGCACAGAACTCAACCTAGATATTAAATCCGGAATGAAAGCCAATAAATATGTGCTGACGGTTAAACCTAGACTGCGGAAAACAATGCGTTTAAGAATAGGAAATCTTGAGGAGGAAGAAACTTATGATGCCATGGGATAATGTAGCCTCTTTTTTAACGGCTATGGGAGCGAGTGTGATAAAATGTGATAGGTGGTGGACGAAAAATGAAACTTTATCATTATACTTCTTCGCTAGAATTGAAGGTGATGATATCGATTATTCGACCAACAAGGCCCCCTGGCCCGAAGGAGTTTCGGCAGTGCCATTTAAGAGATATAATCCGACGTTATATTCGGATTGTGATACTCCACCCAAACATAGAGAATATCAGCATCACGATACTCAACGGAGGCATTGCATGCAATGAACATAATCCGGTACCAAGCTCTATACCCATAGCAGATGAGAAGCTTGCAACGCAATCTGATGTCTCAATTTGTTCTACACAGTGCCCCGTGACTATACCCAGAGTACAAAATTATAAAGTATATGACCATACAAAAAGTGTTAAAATGTGTTATATTAACGCTAGATCGTTGTTAAGTAAATATGATGATGTGATTTCCTTCCTGTACAATTCTCAACTTAATATATTGGCGGTCACGGAAACCTGGTTGACCCAGGAAGTTTGCATTTTGTTATGTGGATTTAATTTATTGTTTAATTCACTATTAGGTGTATCACGTGTTAAATATTTAAAAGAGTTATTTTTTAATGTAAAAGTTTTATAACGTTTTAACAATGGAGGAGTTGAGATCGTTATTTGGAATCAATAAGATGTTTTATGGAAGCAGTGCATGTGTGAGAACCGATTAATTATATTTCATTGACTGGTATATTATTTGTGTACTGATAAAGAATGACTGTTCGTTGGACTGAACTCTTTATTGTGCGAGACAACTTTGTACAAGTTATTCTGTATAAAGCTATTATTGTTATTTGTTACGACGTTGTTTGAGTCAAACTTATTGATTACTAAACGATCCAAACCTCTGGTGACTTCGAGGATAGAAAGTCACAACAACTTTTTAACCATTTTTAAACTAGTTCTTATAATCAAAACGGTGTTACGTCAACTGTAAATTTTGGTTGCGAAAAGTCCTAGCGGCGAAACGGTCTGGCGGCGAACCGTCTTCGCGGCGAAAGAGCCAGCGGGAAAGGATCGCGGCGAACTGGTCGTGGCGAAATGTCTTAGAAGTGTTCGGGATTACCTCTCGACATTCTATCATTTGAACCTAATTGCGCCTATTAAGCCTTGAATTTTTCTATTTTAAATTTTAAGAGATCAAGCAGCTGATTAATCGTGGAATCGACTGCATATCCTCCAATCGGAATCTGGAACGTCCATATTTTTTTATGAAACCTCAAACGTTACCAAGAACAATGAATGATTGGTCAAAAGACAAACTTTGAAATTTCTTCGATCTGACCCAACACCACGCAATCAATTAAATTAGACATTTATGTCTTAGACATGGGCATGGTTGAAGAAACATGGTTTAGCCCATCCGCACGTGGGCGTGACTTGCATGGCGCTTGTGACGTCAAGCTGAGTGCAAATCTGTGTTTTGCTATTGAGTAGCTTGGTTAGGCGTGCTATCGTTTTATGTGCTAATGAATGAATATGTTGACCGAATGAATGAATACAAAGTCTAAATAAATAAAATATCATAGTAAACGTAAACACCCTAATTTTCAATGACACTTTACTCATGTCTACTTTATTAATTGTGTGTCGTTTCGTTATGATTGGTAATGATCCATTTGAATGATTATCAAGATAAATAAATAAAAAAGCATTGGTTTTTTTTATGATTACACAAAGAAAGTGTAGGTGACTACAGTACCGTAGTATACAATATCGGCAAATAAAATTTATTGTTTTATTTACAAATGTAATTTGTTTTTAATCCACAGTTGTCATTTCTGTATCTGAATTCATCATTTTTTTGGGATGCTGCTAAAACGTTAACTTGTACATGACAAAAGACCATCCTTGGCATCACGATGATAATTATATCTTAGTTAACTTAGCTATATTAATTTCATTTAAGTTTTTCTATTGTATTGCAATGTAAAACTCAATTTCGTGATGTATTTGTTCTAATAGATGTGTTGTAATGTGTTGGTCACACAATTTTATAAAAATTTAGTTAACAATAAAAATTTGTTCACTTATTTTAAATTGTTTTTTCTATTGTCAATTTGTGTTTATTGTGTACAAAAAGTTTGTTTCACAAAGGTTATTTAGCATTACTAAATCTGTGGTAGTGTCACAGATTTGGTACTACCACTGATTGCTACGGGTATTACACTTAACTTATTGATCAGGAAATACGCTAGTGCTAAATAACATTACCAAATCAACAAAATTAACTATTTGTTTACATCGCCGAAAAGTAGACGATGCTTTCACTATGCAGCTGCGCTACAATTTGACACATTTTAAGTGATGGGCTAGCTGAACTACTCTTTGCCCGTCTAAGTCTGATGCTTACTAATATTCACGCAGCATCAACCTACTCAAATATATAGTTGCTTTTGTTCTAACCTACTTTGAGTTAATTACTATGACGTCGTGAAAACGACACAAAATTGCCTAAAGTGATGCATTGGCACTTTTGCACTAAAAGGCTGACCAAACAAAAAGTCTAATGCTCTTATGTATCTTTTTATGATTTCCTATGTAGTTTAAATAAACGACATGAAAAACTCATTTATTTGGTTATTTTATTTTATTTATTATTTACATTTTTGAAAATCGGTGAATTTTTCCGGTCCCTGGTTATACGTAATGATACGCGAGTATTAAAGTGGACTAAAAATAATTGGATCCAGTTTTGAATAGAAGTGCCATTTTTATTTTTATTTTTAAAAAAATATTCGTACATTTTTAGAAGGTGAAACCTTCCTTCTTCAGCAAAGTTTAGTGAAAGAATTCTTTCACCAAACTTCGCTAAAGGACATGTACGAATAATTATTTGAAAAATAAAAATAAAAATGGCACTTCAATTCAAAACTGAATCCAGTTATTTTTAATCTACTTTAATACCAATTGCCATTTGAAACTTTGGTCATCCTTTTTAATAATAGAAATGTCACTATAAACGAGTATGCTATAACAAGAAAACTAAAGGTGATAGAGAAATTATGAAAACTCATTTAGAATTAGCTTCACTGCATAACAATCCCGCTATGCAGCAAAAGTGAATTTAGTTGTTTGCATGGTGAATTTAAAAATACGAATTTGAAATAACTTGAAAATTATGTAGGTACCGCTATGTTATTTGTTTCATGTGTCATTAATAAATACTGTATGCCTGAAACATCAATTTGTTAATGCATTTCATATTTTTCATTGTATTTTTCATGCCCCATTTATTTTCTTTATTTAACGATAACAAATCGTGTGAAAGATAAACAATTAACGTTTTTTTATGTTTATTACTATATTTTACTTATTTGAAATTTTATTTATTTGTTTTAATTAAGTTTAGTTTATTTATTATTAACAAAATATTAACACTTATAAATCAATGTGATCAGCTAGCAAAATCTTCAGCCAGCAGCATCTGCTCCCAAATGACGTCATGCGCAGAACGCGCAACATTTTGATTTCGGATGGACTAACTAAATGTTCTTTAACTATGGAAATTACATTTACCACGTTAATACAGTGGAATCCAGTTATTACAATCAGGATAATGTTATCAATTGCCATTCGGCTATTGTTATCATTATCAATCGGTCCCAACACAAAGTATAATGTTTTTATTTCCACCGTTTAATGTCAATCAGTAGGATAATGACCAAAAAAATGTCTCCAAAAAAATAAAAAAACAACCTTTTAAATACATTAACAATGAATTCCAGAACCCCCTGAACCCAATAGGATGACTCATTCTATGTCTTACATTTCATGTCTTACTGTCCATGTTTTACGTTCTAACATTCATGCCGTGTTGCTATTTACATGGTTGTCTAACGACATTTCTTCTTTCCGACAAAAATACTGTTAGGGGCCTAGCAAATTATGCGATCCGTCGCACGCAACTGATCGCAACTGAATTTTGTTATTATTATTACAACAATTTATTGTGATTGTTGAATTAGCAAACATTGTAGGTTTTGCTGTACTGTAATATTACCGTGATATGGAATGATTTATGGAACATTCTACGTAGTGATGAGGTATAAGGAATTGTCCATTTTTATTGTATTTGGACTATATTTTTGTTATATTATTGTATCATTATTGTATTCAAGTATCTACTCTATCAGTTAAAAGGTAAGAATGTTTTTTCGTACTTATCTGAATCAGTTTTTTCTTTGGTTTTTCGCAATGTTTATTGCATGTTCATTAACATGAAGATTATCCATGTGGGGCATGCAACCCATGGTCATTGATGTGAACTATTGTGGTAAACCATGAACGTCTCTGGCTGTTGTTTTTTGAAGTGTCCTTTTGGGTCGC
This sequence comes from Cryptops parisi, assembly GCA_034695005.1. Taxonomy (NCBI): domain Eukaryota; kingdom Metazoa; phylum Arthropoda; class Chilopoda; order Scolopendromorpha; family Cryptopidae; genus Cryptops; species Cryptops parisi. The sequence continues at coordinate 8,697 of JAQIWH010006058.1, forward strand.
CACCAAGAAACTTGCTGTGCGGTAGTGTGCTTGATATCCGACAATGCGTGCCACATCCGTGAGAAAGGTCGGGGCAAGTTGTTTGATTCAAGGGAGTTTTGCACGACGATCACGAACGACGAGGAGCTTTCGTACGACGTACTCTCAAGCCCTACTTTAAGGCAGTCCGTTAGAGTACTGAAAATTCCATACTACAAGTTGCACGAATATATAACAAAAAGATATATACTCAAACACAAACAAAGATATATAACCAAAAGTGAAAGGTAGCGGTTGCAGCACCGTAAGCAGCTATTCCGATGGTGGAATGCGGCGTTTGGTAAAGTGCGAGGTTTAGACAGGCAGTTTAACTGTAAGTCACGACCGCGGCAGTACGACCAGAGGATATGCCGCAAAAAAAAAAATACTCATCCACTCACTGTAATGTCACTTTCCCGTCAATGCCAGATATTTCCGCTGGTGTGATAACCAGCATCAGGTTAACCGGGATGTGGAATAAGCGAATATATTGTGTGGAATATATCTTAAGTTAGCTTCGATCCAGGGCAAGTTATAGGCTATTATGCATATTAGAATTCTATTAGAACCCAACGAACGCATCTTCTGCACTTGACATGTGCAATTGACATATTATGCATAATATGTTCGCATTGTAAATGCGATAAATATATACTAAGGTTCTCGGACTAGTAAAACAGAATGATTAAATTTATACTTTTTCACGTGAACAATGAATGTTAGTTATCATTTTAAGTGAAATCTAGAGTGACTGTATGTTATGTTAGACCAATAATAATCAAACAAGAAAATTTGTAGTAAGTTTTTTTTGGCTTCAGGCGAGTCACATACTCAAGTCTGGGTGAAATAAACAATTTGAAATAATTTTAATACACCCTGTAGCCTATACAGTGATCGACCCAACATAGTTCAACGTAGGTTTTAATTTTTCTAAGGGGTGGCCAACCGTTTTTGACTTAGAAGAATAAATGCGCCAACTACAAACAAATATGTCACTAGTTCGAATTGCAAAGTCCAAAACGGGAAGAAAAGAATTTCAGTTGTTACGTTCTTTGTATTGAGTTGTAAATTAATATTTGATAACTATCCCGGGGATGCTTGGAAATTATTAAGGCTGGATATATTCTGCGATTTCATAAAGCTAAACAATATTTGAGACGGAAACGGAGGAAAACGATGGCAAATAGAAGCGAGTGGTTTGGAAATGGGCAGAGATGGTAGAAACTTTGATGAAATAATTTTGTTTAAAAACTCAAACATTAATAAAAAAAAATATTTTTGTTTTTTTTTGTTGATTTAAAAGATTCATTACTATTTTTTTTAACAAAACGTTTTTATTAGTGTGATGCTTAAAAAAATAAAGATTCAAAAAATAGTTTTGAGATAGAATGCGAATATAAATATGAAGAAAGAAATGGTGAACTAATTGAATTGATTGATACTACGAAACTAAAAATTAATGAAATACAGTAATATTGAGAAAAAAAAACACTTTAAAAAGCTTTACCTTTTCAGAAAATAGATTCCTTTGATCTTCTCGGTAGAATAGTCGTCAGGACGTTGGTTATCACAAAATTTATTTTTCGTTAATTCTGTACACGTGTGAAGAAATACCTCCTGGTAGTTGTTTCTAATCTACGGTACTGCGCAATATACGCGTAACTTACTTAATTCTCGTTCAGCCATGCTTCTGTTAAAGTTGAATTTAATCTTATTAAATTTATTACACTAAGAATAAATTTGTACGCATAAACGACTAGTTAACGGATGTTTGTGTAAATGTCTTATAAATTTAACAGGATGTTTAGAACGGGAATATAACTAGCATTAAAGGATGTTAGTCAAATGTTAGATTTAAAAAGCTGGCTCAGAAAAGTTGTTGAAAAATAAAACATAAGAAATTCAATTTAAAAAATATTTATATGATGTTAAAACCATTGAAAAATACAAACTTTAAATATAAACTGACCATAACCACGGTCCATGCATTGTGAACAAACTCATTTCAGAATTCTCTTGGAGAGAACCGGTCATAACAGACAGGCGAATCAAAATTTTAGTTAAGCCCATTAACTGTGTATATTCTGATTTGTTACTTAGGCATCTCATTATTATAATTTTATTTATTCTCACTATTTATATTCTTGCTGTTACGGCAACCGACGTCAGAGCATTCCAGACAAATTTGTATGTTTACATTTTTTCTGCAAACTTTTTCAGTTGAATTTCTCCAATTGATTTTTCAGGATTTGCAGGAAGATGCATTTTGTTAAAACGTACAAATTAAAAGCTACTAATGAAAATTTACCACAATTTAAAATTTTTATTTACTATTTATATATTTATTTGTTTAAAATTCATGCGTCCCGAGGGGACTAACGATACAGGCGTATTAAGAAAAAAAAAACATTATAAAACGAGAGACATGGTGTAAATGTAAAACATTATCGGGATACAAATTTTAGTCCAATAAAAACTAAATGCAATATAATTGATTAAGTCTAAATGTACGATGATGGATCAATTCGATTGAATTGATCCATTGGATTTAAGTTTTATTTTTAACGAAGAGGCGTTTTTAGTAACAGGGAAGCTTTGAAAAATCCTTTAGCCGCTATTCATTTCAAATCGATTCAACAAGAGTTAAAGTATGAGTTTTGGGACAAATTAGTCGATCTGCAAAAATTATCGAAACCTCAAAAAATAGAACTTCTTAAAAATACGCAAATCACCATTGATAATAATTTATAATTGCGATTCGATGTGCTTTGCCTTGGCCATTAGGTGAACGGGTGGACAGCTTGCTGCAAGCTGAATAGCCACGTTTGGAGTTTAACGATAAGTTTCAATGATTGAGAGAAGAAATGGTCGTGTCAGTGCATCTAGGCTCTTCTGTTGGTTAGAGTTGAGCTTTCCACCCCAGACTTCGGCATGATGAAAAAACATGGGGAGGATTGCCTTGTGGTAAATTTCTTTCTGGATACGTTTGCAAATCCCTCAGGTTTTTCTCGTGATTGAGTGGAGTCTAGAAGCAATTCTTGCGATTTTTTCCGTGTTGATAAGAATAAATTATGATAAAATTTTCTAAACATGATAATCCAAACACGTGTTAATTTGATGTTGGGTTATTTTTTCTTAAAACAACTAGCTAGACATGCATATTTTCTTTGAGCAAATATATAACCTATAGATGATCGTAAGGTATAGGGCAAAGCATTCCAAAGGTTGAATGCTGAGAAAGGAAATCTGCTCCTGGTGATACTAGCAAGATTATCTGTAATTTCAAACTTAAAACGTCTCACCATACGGGTGTTAATATCAGAATGGAAGTACTTTACAATAGAATGGTAGGGATTTTGATTACTACGAATAGCTGACGCCCGGGCTTTGATCTTAACAATCTCAAGCTCAGCATTCAATTTCAGGATATAATTCTTTTCACAAAACAGGGTAATGGATTGATATCGCAATAATTTAAATGCGGCTCTAACGCATCAATTAAAGGCTACTTTTAATCTTTTGATATTAAAAAAAGATGTATCAGCCCAAATTTTATCATTCAGTGCAAAAATCGGTTTTACAATTGACGAGAGATTGAAATTGTATTAATGATTGAATGTCACTATTAACCACAACAGATTAATGTCACATCCGCCACGCCAATGTTGACCGTGTCGTCAACTGGTTTGCTTGGGCCGAAATGTTTTACCAAATCTTTGAAAAAGAAAGACGTCGACGCTAAAACGGAAACAACGACTTTGCCCGCCACTAACAATATGTTCGCAACTCAACAGATGACGTTTGCAACAACAACAAATCTCGACTCGAGGTGAAATGCTTATAAATTTTAGTTTTTCTTTTATTTTTTGTAAAATTTGTATATTTCGTATTTTCGCAAATATAAGACGCCACTTTTAGAGGTTTGAGTGAATAATGAATTATATAAAACGCACCCGATTATAAGTCGCACATGTGAGATACACCCAAAATGCAGCTTGCTGAATAATAAAACTTAAGCTGCGATTAGTTCTAATTGTAATGTTTTTTGTAATTAAGACACTGGAGGATATTGAAGACTCTCAAATAACAGCCATTCATACAATTTTTTTTTTTTTAGAAATACCCAAATTTCCTCTTTAGAAGATCTGTACGTGCCACCGGAAACTGACACGGTATCCATTACGGAAGAAAACGCTATTTTTAGTATTAAGTAAGTTTATAAATATACAGGGTGTCCCTAACAGGTCTAGTCAAATTTTAACCACAGATGCTATGCATCAAAACAAAGCAAAAAGTTCTTAAAAACATGAGTCTGGAGATATTTCCCGTCTGAGATAACAGTGTGCAGTCAACTAAATGAATAGAATGTTTCTCATAGTCGCTGTATGTATGCATTTTTAGACACATGTTTATATGGACTTCTTGCTTTGTTGTAATGCATAGCATCTGGTTAAAAATGGACCAGATTAAGAACGCTGTGTATGTTACAGTACATGTATAACATTTTATTTGTAATCATGTTTGATCATGGTAATATTAGTTAGTTTGCTTGATTATTATATTATGTTAACTAGTTATATATAACAATTACCTAGATCTGTGAGTGTATCATGGACTCCACCCATCACGTAGAATACTCCCTCAAGTAGGCTGTTATTGGTGGTGGTTAAAATCGAAACGAATCATAATGTGAGAACCCTGTGATGGTGTGGTTTGGTTATACACACAAAAAGTACAAATATGTTAGTTTTGTAGTTATGAATCTAAAGTTCGTATTACTAACTGGGAACCTC
>JAQIWH010006059.1:0-13500 GCA_034695005.1 Cryptops parisi
TTCTTTGCTTAAAAAAAACAACAAAACAAATGTGTTTATATTAGCGATTTTGTAATTTTGTTACCATTAACTGTAATAATAACTTGTTACTCCTACAGTGTGTATGCTATGTTTGGCGCTGAGAGGTTTTCTAGTTTAAGGGAATGTCCTACAGTAGTAATGTGGCTATTTCCCCATACATTAGGAATTTTGTGGGTTGAAGTTCCTGACCCCCTTTGTCAAAAACGAAAATTGCTGAAAAAGCAGAACATACTTTTTTTTTCACTTGCAAGTGCGTCCAAAAGTCTATTACTATATTTACTCCATCATATATTATGTGCATAATAGAACTGCTCAAAAACAATATAAATGAAGGGCTTCGAGTAATATGCCCATACTTGAAATTGTTCAGGCGAGAAATAGTTGAGGAACATGGTGATTCGCTATATTACGATGCCATTTTCTGGAAACCACAAGAAGTGGTAAAGTAACAAGGCTAGAAACAGTACTGAGGGACAGTTTGATGTAAAAATGTCATTTTTTTGGGGGCGGGGGGGAATGTGGCTTACCATTATATTGCCCCAAAGCCCATCAGAAGTAATAAGATTTACAGTTATATGATTTGAAATGAATATGCAGTATTTAAAAGCATAATTTCCCACCCATATTTATGGTAATTAATTATAACTTATTATTATCAGTAAAAAATTTGTCAAGGTATATTATTAATCAAGAATAACAATCCTATTAACTGTTTGGGATGGCTATTAAATCGAAAAATAATAACAATAACAAATATTTTGTTTTTTTTAATAAAAGCAACCTTTTATTCTTTGGCAGGTGATAAGCTGTATTCTTGTCAAATGTGTGGCAAGTCGTTCAGTTGTTCGTGGAATCTGAAAACGCATCTGGCTGTTCATCGAGATGAAAAACCATTTATCTGTTCCATTTGTGGTGTTGGTTTCAAGTTGAAGGCCAACATGCAACGCCACGAACGATCGCACCAGCCTTACGAGCGAATGGCTTTCTTTTCTCGTATCAGGAATCCATCCGACCAATCGAAAGCCAGCGAATCGGAGACCGCCGCCTTGCAGTTGCAGCAAAGCGGAGACAAGAAGTCCGACGAGGGGGCGCAGAACGAAACATCCAACAGAAACTTCCTGATCTTCGGTTCCACCTCTTCCAACACTCCGGGCGAAGCCGAGTACGGCTGTTCGTTGTGCGGGAAAACGTTCAACACGGTGGAGCAGCTGAAGTTCCACGTCAACGAACACATTCCCGAAAGACCGTACTCCTGTTCGCGCTGCAACATGGGGTTCAAAGTGAAAGCCAACTTGGTCCGTCACGAACGCTTGCACATACCACCGGTGCAGAGTTCGCAATCCAACCAATGCCAATCTAACAACAACAACCAACAGGCACTGTTGTCCAACAACGTGCGAAACGGTAACGGTAACCAAATTCAGATGGAATGCTTCCAACAGCAACAGGTCGGCAATTTGGTGGCCGAAAGCAACGGCAAACTAGTCGAACTTCTCCCCAACTCGATCAACAGCGGCGGAGGAGGGAACGTTATGAAGAAATTGAACGATTCCAACACTCAGTTGAATGCTAGCGAACATGTCTACGAGTCGGGCAACGCGTGCATTCCCATGCCGCATATGAACAAAGACATGACGGCGTCGACGTCGGCCGATTCGATGGCAGTCGCGACGAAGGAAATTTGGAGAGACATGAACACCTCGGAAGCGTCGTCGATGACAAAGAACGGGGAGGCGTCGCAGCTCGAAATGAGATGCTTCCAGTCGTCAGAACAGAGAGAGGGTCTGAACAACATGGTGTCGCCGAGCGAGAAAATGGATGGCAACGGAAGAAATTTCCTGCCGAGAAGCGTGGAGCCGAACTTCGACTGCTCGCTGTGCGGGAAGACGTTCCCCACGGTCGAAGTTCTTAAGCTCCATTTGGCCGAGCACGCTCCGGATCGACCCCCCTACTCCTGTTCTCGATGCGGGATGGGGTTCAAAGTGAAAGCTAACCTGATACGTCACGAGCGCCTGCACGTTCCTCAAATGGCGCACTTGCAGCCGGGGTTGGCGCAACAAAAAGAGTCGTGGAAAAACGGACCCGCGGGAGATCAAGCGTCGTCGTCGAATAACCAGCAGGTACAACATCACGATAACAATTCTTCGCATTTACAAGTGAATTGCTTTCAACATCAACATGAAAATTCTTCTCAGATGAAGAACATGAACGAGTCGGGATTGCACGTGAGCGAGAGCCAGCGTTTCGGCGGCAACGGCAACAACAACAACAACTCGTGCATCACTCTGACTTCGTTGAACAAATCTCACTCGTCGCCGTCGAATGTCTCGCTGAACCAGTCTAATAAAGAAGGTTGGCGAGAAAATTCTAGTTCAGATAATTCGTCTGTTAGCAAAGAATCATCTCATGGGCAATTTCCTTTGCAGGAAGACGTTCCAGACGTTGGCCAGAAAGTGACTAATCTTCCTCAAAGTAGCCAAGTGGCGAACATGATGGTGAACGGCGAAAGCGCGATGGACAAACTGAGCGATTCCAGCTCCCAAACGAACCGAGGCAACGTTCAGTTCAACATCAGCAATCTGTGCACGTCGTCGGAGGCGTCGTTACTCCGCGAACTGGTTCCATCGCACGCGTTTTCAGACTCGTTGTGCATGTACCCTGTGAACCTGCGACACGCCTGCAAAATATGCGGGAAGACTTACAAGCAGCGCTGCCACCTGCTGTCGCACATGTTGTCCCATTCCGACCAAAGACCGTACGTGTGCGACTACTGCGGAAAGTCGTTCAGCCTTTCGTGGAACCTGAAAACTCACCTCGCCGTACACAACGAGGAAAAGCCGTTTGTTTGTTCCATCTGCGGGAATCGGTTCAAGTTGAAGACCGCCCTTCAGAGACACCAGCGTTCGCACATTGGTCGCCACTTGGCCAACTTCCCTTCTTCCTCTTCCTCCTCGTCGTCTACTAGCCAACCCGAATCTCAGTCGCATTCCACGCAGTCGCAGCAGTCTTTTCTATCTGCCGAGAGTGCGGAAAAGCTTTCGCGTCCAATCACTTGCCAAAGCGAGTCGTTGAACCACGAAAGGTCTTTCATAGGTATCGAGGGAACGCCTGCGTTCCCCAATTTTTTACGACACAGACAGCTCGAGTCGTTCACGTTCACATGCGACAGTTGCGGGAAGACCAACTTCCTTCCGTCGTTCAACTTTGTGACTAGCCCGCATTCGATAGTGTGCGACGCTTGCGGGGCCGAGTTCAAGTTGAAGAACGATCTTTCCAATGCCCCCCGTGCGTGTATTTCCCATCCTTGCCATTTCTGCGGCAAAGCATTTCTCGAGAGCAGCGCGCTGAAGTGCCACATTCGAATACACACTGGCGAGCGACCGTATCCCTGCGAGCGATGTGGCAAACGGTTTGTTGACAGCGGGGCCTTGAAACGCCACTTGCGTATCCACACGGGTGAGAAACCTTACGCATGTGTGGTGTGTGACAAACGTTTTACGACGTCCACGCAGTTGCAAATGCATACGAAAATGCACAGTTAACGAAGCATTTGAAATGCTGCTTATTACCTACCTACCCCCCCATGGCAAGGATGATGAACTGTTGGTGACATCAACTCGTCGTTTTGCGAAACGAGTTTGTCTCTATACGAAAAATAAGTAGGGTAGCACTTTATGTTAATCAAAAATAATGATACACAATATATGCAGCTAATGTTGACAAATTATGCAATCGAAGACGAAACAAAAAAAACGCATTTAGTGCGTTTTGACGTGTAGACATTTTTTTGGTGTTTATTTTATATACAGTGTGAAACGTGAGAATCGTACAAAGTTCGTTCCAAGTAACATAAATGTTGTAGTGGCCAAAATTACGGGCAGATTTTTTTTTTTTGTATTTGTTTTTGTATTATTATTTTTTTTTTTTTAAATCAAAGGAATTTTTATTTTTATTTTTATTTTTGTTTATGAACGCCAACGAAGAGTTAACATTGGAAAGACTTGGTGGTCTGATCTTCCCGAGCGGTTTGAATCCAAAGTGAGTTGAATTTTTATTTTTCCAAAGTTTTGCTAAATATTGATTAAAATTAATGGAGATGGGCATCGATTCCGGAGTTGTATTAATTAGCAGTTTAATTAGTTGACACTCGAGTATATGGTCCATTTTAATTTCTTCAGGATGGATAGGTTATGAAAAAATGTGTAGTATTTGAATTTGTCAATTATTTTGATTATACCCATCCATTTTTACAGTGATTAAGATGGTCGATACCCAAAGGTTAAGCGATTAAACTGCTAATTGAAACTGTGACATCAATTCATATATTAAATGGATTGTATTTTTTGTTTTCTTAATTTTCCAAATGCGTTTTTTTCTCTCGTTCTTTATGTGAGAAGATAGAAAAGGGATTTCTTCGTTTTAGTGACGGTCTTATCGTGAAATCCGTTAATTGGATTGCTGGAAGAAATTTGTATTTGAGGTATGTCTTGTTCATTCTCAATGTGTTTTTATGACCAAGCATTGTATAACCTGATATGAAAAAAAATAATGATCTTTGCAAACGTTAACATCTCATTGTGGACACCCTGTGTTATTGTTTTTTATTTGCTGACATCCGTTTTTTTGATTTGTTGTTCACCCCTTAGGATCAAGTTTGCGGGGAACAGATAGAAACTGTGGATTTCTTCGTCGGGTTGTCGATGTCCAACTTTGAACTTGTCCATTGTACCTGGTGATTATCGGCGCATGAATTGGGAGTTAGTACCATTTCCTTAGTAGTAAAAAGAACAGCATCAAATTGCTCGTCACGAAAGTGCGATTTAAGATTACCATCTGTATGGCTTTAAACATATATATAAATATGTAATCTTTCCAACACTTTTAAATTATTATTATTATTATTATCTTTTTTTTTTTTTTTGTATTGACGATGACGTCATGTACAAAGTTTTTTTTTTTTTTGTGTGTATGTTTTAATTTGGTACACTTTTTAGTTACATACATTATGTGATGGCTTCCGTACTGTACGTTTGCAGCTAATGAGCTTTTTTTATTTTTATCCATCCTAACATAAATATGCACCAAACTGCGCAAAAGGATCACGAGTACACTTGAACCTCGCTAACCTGGAAACGTTGAAGTACTTGAAATTAGTCGTACAATTCAATTGAGTTCATGCACTCGTCTATTAGCATTAAATGTGTTTGTAACCTTGGCAGCCATTATCACTTACTGATAACAAGGGGCGCGATTCAACATGAAAACTGTCCAAAGATAGTCGATAACTTTGTAAGTTACGTAGACCGTATATATTATCTATAGAGTATAGACTATCTTTGAATGTTTATAAGCGCTTTTATCTCGAAAGCTTTCAAAGTGAACACACCCTAGGAGTAAACTCATCAATGATGATGGGGATAGCTGGTTGGATATCATGTGATGCTGAACAACTATGGCTATTGAGGTAACAAATGTGATGTTTCGTAACAAATGACGATTAAGGTAACAACTATGCGTTGTCATGGAAACATTCAAAGCCAGCCACTATTGCCAATTCTTGTATAGAAATTGATTTTGTTTTTTAATTTATTACTATACCGAATTTTTTCGGTTATTTTGGTAAATGTAGTCGAACCGTGATGATTCCCAAATTGTGAGGAGTTAACGAACGTCAAGTGTACTCTATTTTTTATGCCGCAATACATTTGTACGCCACAAGTGTAAAATACTATAGCAATACCATGTGTAATTTTGTACCCGAATCGTTTGCCTTGTCGAGATTCTCCAACTACAGTGTAGTATTAGGGGTACCGTAAAGTGATATTGTTTTCTTTTTATATATATAAATACATATAACCTTTTTATTATTTATTGAGTATGTAACTGCCAAATTAAAATGAGTATCTTTTCAGATGAATTGGGTATTTTGTTTTTTTGTTGTTTTGTTTAAAATTCTGTTTTAGTAATTTGTTTTTTCAGGTAGTAATGTTCATGCGGAAATGTCACATTTCGCAGCAAAATGTGAATAATAAAGTAAAGCGATTACTTTCCAGTACCCTTCATCAATTTTGAATTTCTACATTGATACGTAGTGAATAATTTCACTGTACCCTGGTTATACCGCAGAATTGAATTTCGGGGGGTGCGGATAACCTTGCGCTATGACCAGTGGTGAGACCCGCAGTAAATTGAATCCGCCGTTGTATAAACATTGGCAATACATCCTGAGAACAGTGTCAACAAAAACTGTATAGCTAGGCAATCCCGGAGTTTACTTTGCTAAATGGCGGCATTGCATCTTCGTAATGAGATGCATTATCTCGGAGTTTACGTTGCTAAATGACAGCAATGCTACTTTGATATGGAGGCCAGGTAACTCAGTTTAGTAAAAAAAAAAGCCTTGTTAAATCGTTAATGATTTAATAACATGATTAAAAAATCGTTAGTCATACATTTGATACATTTTTTGATTTCTTAATTAGTTTACTAAGCTTTACCATCGAGATTACCATGGCGAGTATTCCAATCACGAAGATACAACACTACCATTTAGCAACATAAACTCTTGAGAAAACCCATAATATAGAAGAAAAGATTTTTTTATTGTAATTTATAATTAGTTAATGGTGGTTTATTTTCAATTGGATTGTGCTAGACGACCAGTATACTTGCAAAAGTTAAGTAAGATATATACTGTTCGTATATTATGGTCCAATTTTAAATGAACTTTGTTTAGTTATTATGTTTGTAACGCTTTCTTCAATGATTGTATTTTAGTTCATTAAATTAGGGTTTATTTTCTTTCTTTTTCAAATAATTTTTTATTAGGATTTGAAATTGGTGAAAAATGTCATTGAAGAAGTTGTGCGTTTCATCGTCAGAGGAGCTAACGTGTTTGTGGTTTTTTTTTTTGGTGACTTATTGACTATGCATGTCTGGTAAATTAAAAGTGGGTCGAAAAAACGAAAAAAACAAGTGCGAAGAACCAAAGCCGAGCCCAGTCACAAGCAAGACAGACGCTGATCAGCTGCTGTTGCTGTTCGTCATCGAAAAACAGGAGACGAGAAAAAAGTAAAACACACGAAATCGGATGTCAGTCGTAACAACGCAGCCCCATGGATGTTAAGGAAGTTTCTCGTTACAATTGCCAAGCGTCGTCTTGTGCTTGTTTTTGTTGTTGAGCAAGATAGAAGTGGCATTTTTTGTTTGATTTTTCAAATTATAAACAACAACACTATTCGAAATGGTGGTGGTGTCGGATTCGGGCGAACTGAACATCACGGGGGATATGGAAGCGACTGCCGGTCTCCGTGTCAGCAACAATAACCGGCAGAAATTGAGACAGCGATTTGACATCATCCGAAAACTGGGCCAGGGAACCTATGGCAAAGTGCAGCTGGCCTTGAACAAGGATACCGGAGAAGAGGTAATGTTATTAGTTAGTTAACGCGAAGCACGTTAAATGAAATTGTTTCAACGTGCCGGTTAATTATTGGTTAAGTGTGTAAGTGTTATTAGTTTTGTTATTGAGTGAGTTTATTTTTTTTTGTTTTGTTAATAAAGTATTGGGTGACAGTTGACTGTTGTTGTTGCGAAAAATTGGGGAGTTGTTAAGTTCCATAGAAGAGCTATGGGTTTCTATACATGGTCCTGACGAGTGTTTTATAACGCGGTTTAGAGTCAGTAATGAGTTGTTTATTTTTATTATTAATAAACTAAACAGCTTACTTCTTATATACAAAAAAATATTTTTTTTCTGGTAAACTTGGTTTTAAGTTGGTGGGCGGAGTTTTGGAAAAATAACGTATTTTCTAACTGACCTAACCTGGTATCTACACCCATAGCACTCGATTAGGTTGGTAAAAAACAACAACATTAAAATATTTTATTTATGTTAATGATAGACCTAAACTTCGCCCATCAACCTACAACCAAAGTTTATCATTTTTTTATAATAATAATAAAATAATAATAATTCATCAACATCAGACTGGTCTTGGCTATAACCGGAAAGTACCATTATTATTATTATTAATACTAATAATAAAAAAAATAAAAATAATAATAATTTTTGTTTACTAATTTCTTATAAAAAATGTTTTTGTTTAAGTTCTATATAATTTCTATAATGATTACTCTATTCTATAAAAATCAGTAATATTCTATACATGGTCCTGATGGGTGTTTTATAACGCGGTTTAGAATTAATAATGAGTTATTTAATTTTTATTAGTGGCAGTCTATTTAAAATCAACTGACAGTCTATTTAAAATTACTAAATTAGTAATATTCTATACATGGTTCTGATGGGTTTTTATAACGCTGTATAGTTAGTAAGTTAGCTGTTCTAACTTCTGTAGTAAAATGGACTAGTTTATTTTTAAATTAGTAAATTAATAATAATGATAAAATTAGTTAATTGGTAGTACATAAACTTTTTTCATTACCCGTTCTACCAAGTCATAAAACATCCAACAGGAGCGTCTGTTTTATTTAATCAACTTCTTCAGAGAGATTTGTCTTTATTGTGTTAAATTTTGTCTGAAATGTTATGAATATTAATACAGTCGACCCTCGTTAAACCGCCACTCCCCGATTATCGCCACTAAAAAGAACCACAGAAGCAATGTAACTTACCACATATTAATCCGCCCTCTTTAAATCGCCACCCTCGTTTACCGCCAAACTTTTAACGAGTACCAAGGGTGGCGGTTTTAACTTTAAAAGAGGTTAGACTGTATTACGTGTTTTTCACATGTTGACTTTTTTTATACACCAAATGTATTATAAATAATACAAAGTAAATAATACAAGTTGATCTCGTAACTTTAAAGTTTTCTCTAAAAAAGTTTCTGTGTTAGCTGGAAACGCGATCAATTATATACGGGTAATAGGTTCAAATTAATACACAGTGAGTTGTATTATTTATAATACATTTTGTGTATAAAAAGTCAACATATAAAAAATACGAATGCAGTAGTTTATAAGGTAAAAAAAAAACTAGTGCTTATAAAATGTTAAAAAAAAAATAAACATGATTTATTATACATTTATAATACATATGTGAACTTAACATAAACTTATAAATATTGTATATTGTATATGTTATATCGTGAAATATTATGTGTATTTGCAAATTATTTTCATTCGCAAACTATTTCATGCCTAGTCTTGCTACATCTACAAACAGTTGAATTAAAACTTATTTTGAACTTGTGGGGCTTGCCAGCAAAATACAGTTTAAGGAGTTAAATTTACTTCATCTTTTTTTTCTTCAAATTATGTATTTTCAGGTAGTCATTACTAAACTCTAAGTTTAATTCCTTATAAATCCTTGCCAAAAAAAAAAAATATAAAATAAAAATATAAGAATGTTGTCATGTATTTTATTATAAAAATACTGCAACTACATTATTACTTAATGTATTTAAGCCATAAATGTGATGTCTTTATCTTTCCATAAAACGTGTTTGTTGATTACAAAGAATAATCTTGAGCGCATAATTTGGTTAGCAGATTATGAAGGATCTAAGGTTCAGTAATACCATTATTATAGAGTGTAAACTATGGTAATACGTTCAGTTCTTGTTGTTTTTCATTTAAACGAATGGTACTTGTGGGTTAACGACTAGCAACTGATATGGGAGCCCCGCTGTATGTCTATAGATTAATTAAAAATGAATTTATGTATTATTATTATTAATCATAAAATGTACATTTTTAAACTCTTTATATTAGCTTCACTTGTGAGTGAGTTTGTGAGTCAGCTGGGAATTGAACATATACTGCCATCTGCCAGTTATTATACTGCCGTTTATGAGAATATACTGCATAGTCCAATATGTACCAAAAACGCATATAAGCACTTATTGTAAACAAAACAAACTCCTAAATATGTCTGAAAAAATAAATCTTTCTTTTGTTTACAAAATTGTATAAATGAAGTATAGAAACAATAATTGAGAATATAGCGATTCACATGATGTGAATCGCTATTTCAGTGAGATGACTTGTGTGTTGTAGACAAATGATAGTCGTATAAAAAATTGCGAAAATCAGAACATTTGTTTTTCAAAACTCGCATAAATCAAATATTGAATAACTCAACGATCGCATAAATCGAACCACGCAGAGATCAAAAAATAGATTCGTTGCATAATGTATGTACATACAGTAGTACCTGTTTATGACAGTATATATAAAGAGTACGTTTAAAAAAGCGTTTTTAATGTATTTGATATACAGTGCCCTCATAGCAGTGACTAGTCGTTAACTCACAAGTAACCAAAAACAATTATATCATTAAACCGAACGTTAGTAAACTGAGAAGAGTTGCTGGTATTTATTTTGAAATTTTTTATTTATTTGAAGCTGTTTTTTTCAACAAGTTTGATCAACATTAAAATGTGAGTTCAATGTTACTAATTAACCAGAGTAATCTGATTAGTGGATTACAGTGAGGTTAAGGCAGGTTTCGTGTTTCAAAAGTTGTTTATCTGGGGGGAAAAAAAAGCTACATCATTGGTACAAGTGTAAAGTAGTAATACCATTGGTAATGCCAAGTAGCAATACCAGTTTACCTAGTGGTTTCATTCATTTCGGAATTCTTTCATTAGTATGGCTTGTGCAACACTTTTGTTGCGAGTAGAAATAATTGGATTTCTCTGAAAGTTTGGAGCGTGTTCATTATCATGTGGTTCAGGCTGTGAACTTGACAAGATGCTAATCTTCGATAATCCCAAAATTGGAACACTCGAAAGCCAGTGTTTCATGTCATCAAGGGCGTCAGCGGAATAGTCATCTTAAACCGATAACCTTGAATAAACTTGGTTTCGGTCAAAACTTCAATTCACAAGTCTTGTCGAACAACATCGAAACTGGGTCTTTATGAGGAAAAAAAATTATTAAAATGTCACAAAATGATCTTGTCACTAAGCCACCTTAACAAGAAACTTTGGACCCAGAATTTGGACTAATACAGAATGATCGATCCACGGGCAGGTCGTTACACGAATTGGTGTTGGACATCGCGAAGTGATGGTGTAAACATGTTAATCTATAGTCCAATAAGTAAAAATTGGGGACTCGATAAGCTTTATTTGTCAGTTTGTGAGTGAGCGATCTGGGAATTGAACGTACTGTAATTCGCATTAATTGAAACTTGCATGGATCAAATATGGATTTTTTTGCATTATGTATGTATATCGTACATACAGTATATCTGTATAGGACAGTAGGCGATTATAAAGAGTATTGGTTAAAAAGCGTTTTCAATGTACTGTACTTGTTTTACTTTTAAAGACAATTAAATATTCTAATGAGATATAACTATGATATCAGCCATAAGATTTAATGATGTCATCATGATATAAATTAGCATTGTATATCGAAACTACAACTTATGTTATGAATAAAGAGATAGAAAATATTCCAATAACTGTTAGTACAGTTATTAATTAATTGAATTGGACATTGCTAAGTGAGAGCATGTAAATCTATGGTCTAATAATTAAATATTGGGGACATTTTTTTCTTATTTGTAAAGACAATTAAGCGCTTTAATGAGATATAACTATTAGTACAGTTATTAATTAATTGAATTGACACAATTTTTTGTTGATAATAATGCGGTATGTGAAAAAAAATAGTACAGAACAGCTCTCAACTGGAAAATCTTTTCTTTTTTTTTAATATTATTATTATTAGAAGTTTTTATTTTTAAATCTTTAAAGTTTCTTAATTTATAATGATCACTTTGTTTTGTTGAGTCAGCAAATTTGTCATGCAAACTGTTCGCAGGCTTGTCGACTAGAAAATTGATGCATCAAAAATGGTCAACATTAATCTATTATGAGATGCCATGAAATGTGGGGAATGATGCTCAAAAAGACTGTTTTTAATCTTTGTTTTTTATTGTTTTTTATTTTTATGTGTAACCTGACAGTAGTGTTGTAACAAAGTACCCTGTAAACTTATCAACGTTTTTTTATTTGTCCAAAAATTTATTAGTGAATAATCTATTTCCAGATGTGTGACGAGGTAATTCAATAACTTAAGTAAAAAGATGATGTCATGGGGGCATGAATCACAAAGTTAACGGAATAACATTAAGACACTCCAACAAGGAAATTTTTGCTGTTACACCCTTTGTGGCTTGATGAGAGGGTGTACTACCGAACAGTGTGTTTGGAGTGGTAAACTTAGCAGGTGACCTAGTGCTGTAGCTGTTTTAATTGTATGATGATGATGATGATAGTATAGTACCGGAAAGACAACGACGAACGACGAGGCATTTCATTGAAAGTGTTGAACTTTTTGAATGATGGTGTTGTGGTTCTGGCAACATTAATGCAAGTTTGGAAACTAGGTCAGATAGTATATCCAAAGATAGGTCAATAAATAGGACTTGAAGGATGATGATACAGTTTTTCGTTAAAAGTGATGGTCCGTTTCTACAGTTTAATGAGCTACCACGTGGAGTCCTACTTCTTTAGAAGCTTACCATGGCACTTTTCTGTTTTCTTAAGTACTTGTATGTGTACAGAAAAATCTTACGAGTTATGCGAATTTTTTTTTTGTATTGTATGCGGTTTTACCAATAGATGATGATGATGAGAAAAATTCTCCCGGATGGCCGTTATGTCTTAGTAAACTTTGCTACTCTGCGATTTTGTGAGCAGGTGACTGAATCTCAATGGGTTGGATATTATGTGATGTAATTTTGTCACTTCATGGGAATTTCGATTTATGCGGATTTATTTGAATCCATTGTATGCACATCGCGGAGGCAGGTTTTCTCGGGGCACTCCCGTTTCCTCCTGCATCATGAAACCCTGTACCATGTTTATCATCTTCATCTCATCATCATTTGTACTTCTAATTTAAATAAAGTCTGAGGGTTAAATGACATAGCTGTAAAAGCCAGTCGGTGCCCTCGTTGAACCCCAAGTACCTACCTACCTCCATTGTATGCGAGTTCGCTAATAGGCAATGATAAATTACATTGTGGATTCTTACTTTTTTATACCATGGTAGCCTACTTTCTTAAGCCTTGTATGTACAGAAAATCTTCGATTTATGCGATTTTTTTACTGTGTGCCATTTTGCCAATAGGTGATAAGAGAAATTCTCACAAGACGCTGTTAATATCTTGAGTTATTCTGCGATTTTGTGACTGAATAGGTTGAATTGTTTCGTGAAGTTTTGCCACTTCGTGAGAATTTCGATTTATTCGAATTTCTTGTAAGTTAGTTTGCTGATAGGTAAGCTCACAAACGCTAGTTATAGGCGAGAAAAGTAAACAATTATGCTATTTTGTGCAGTGGAGTACAAGGTGGACTACCACAGTTTTGCTACTTACCTAGTAATGGAAATTTCGATATTATACGAAATTTTCTAGATGTGGGTTTATTTTGCAGGTTAGATTAGGAAAACAAAACAATATCATACATTTAATACGTTTCTTTGTTTTTCCTAACC
>JAQIWH010006060.1:0-13499 GCA_034695005.1 Cryptops parisi
TTATTTACTTTTATTTATTTCACTTTTGTTTATAAGAAAAATCTGAAGTTCAATAAACTTCTAATTAATCGTTCTGAAATACCATTAAAACAACACTTTAATCAGAATTACGAAACCAACAAATCTTTTGCTAAATTAAACAAAACAAGAATATTTCATGCTTTAATACATATTTCATACTTGTAATTTTTAATCAGGAACATTTTGTTTTCCTATAACGTTAACGATAAAAATCTGTTATTTTACATATAATAATAAATAGTAAAGAAAACTATCCAATTTATATGGAAAACAATTCCGTGAGAAAAGTTCTCTGAAAATGTAAAAATTTCAAATCTAAAAATTTGTAAACAGCTTCTGAAATAGTTAAAACGTATGAATTAGATAATTTAAATGTAAAATCTGGGAGGGGGGAAGGATAGAGTATGAAATATCTAGTTGACGTGTAAACTTCAGAAAAACAATGTTTAAACTATTAGCAAATAAACTATCAGATAGTAGTCCATGTACTATACATATTAAGCCCGAAAGATATATCTTGAAACATATCTGGAATTAAAATTGAATGGTTTTGTGTAAAACAAAAGTTTGTCAATGTCAACTAACACCAGACAATAGAAGTTTATTTAAACAACAAAATTAATATTTTGTATAAGAAGAATATTATGTGAAACTTGTTTGAAAGTTAGTTATGGTACAACAGAAAACAAATAAAGGATGTCGCACTTTAACGGCAAAGTGCCGTTTTTTATCGAGTTTTCTGTAGTAATAAGAAACCAAACTTATTTTCTTCTCTCTTACCGAATAATGAGATAAAAAATGTTGAGAACTAACCGTATCAAGATGCGTTCTTTGATGTTTGGCTCGATCTGAAGAGTTGCTAAAAGCTTTGCAGCATCCACTATGCTGGCAAATGTAAGGTCGTTCGCCTGTGTGAGACCGCAGGTGAATCTTCAGATTTTCCAAGCGTGAAAATGCTTTCACGCAACCTTCAAACTACAATAAATAACAAAATTTAGAAACTTGTATCAGATTTATATACCGGTACAGTACTTACCAGAAATTTATAAGTTTAAATACAGGCATTTACTGAACATCCAATACAACTTCGGTAAGAACACAAACCAAAAACTGTGTTTGTCAGAAATGTTCATGAAAAATCGTACCCAATAAAAATCTTAGAAAAAGACGTGATTTTAAAGTTACCGAATAATTATAATAAGTTACAGAATTCAAACCCTACATGCTATGATTAGTTAAATGCGTATTTTATGTTTTATTTGACTTAGGAGCGTGTTATTCTGATAAAATAAGTCAAAAAATGTAAATAAATTTAAGATGACATTAAGAAACGGCAAACTTAAAATGATTTTAAGTTACAAGTTTTAGAAACAACTTACAACTGAATTTTTAGTACTTTCTGGTTGAAGCCAGGTCTAGTCTGATGTTGCTATTTGCTTGTACTTAAATTATGGGTTTATTGTGCAGGTTAGGTTAGGAAAACAAAACAATATTATACGTTTATTACGTTTCTTTGTTTTTCCTAACCAAACCTGCACATTAAAAAACCCATAATTAAATACAAGCAAATAGCAACATCAGACTGTGCCTGGCTATAACCGGAAAGTACCAAATTTTTTTATGCAAATTAAATTTGAAAATTACATACAGTATAATATGAACTACATATAAATTGCGCACTCCATCCCAATCTTCGAACATCTTGGTACATTAAGAAATTAAAATTTTTAAATATACAAAGAATTCGCAGACAGAAGCAATAATTTTCTTTTCTTGCTTTGTATTAAAAAACACTTATATTTTGTTCATGTTGAAGCTAGAATAAAATTTAATAGACAACGTATAGATTTCCATCAAATGAAAAAATTGATAATTGTCATAAAATGTGATGAGGGTTATTTACAGTGTACTAAAGAAACTGAAAATACATCTTTTTCTTATTTTTATGACCCTTTTGTTCTAAAAAATGTTTGTTTTCAAAATACATACAATTATATTGACATAAACACTATTTATTACCTATGATTGACTGAGCGGGTAGCGAAGCTTTTAGCGTGACTTTTTGCGTTTCTTTTCATAATTTTCCATACTGAACCAAATCGTACCAAATTTTCAAGTTAAGCTCAGGATACCGTGTAGATGTGCACTGAATAGGTGGTTTCATCAAAAACTCAGGTCTAAATTCGTCTGTTTAGACCTATTTCAACAATAGCTGTATTTTTTTTCATATTTATTTCAACCATGGTGGTCAACAGGACAAAATCCAAAAAACACACACAAAAATTTAATCAGTACAATTGATGTGCTGGGAAAGCGAAACTGAAAAACTCCTATAGATTTTTGAATTCCAGTTAGAATGGATGGTATATTTTCAAAGTCATAGATAACAAATTCCAATTGTTGAGAATATTATAAGGGTAACGATTCTCTATTTTAACAAAAAGGTGAAAAGAAACAAGAAATTTAAGAGACGTATAAAGACGATTATAAGTAGACTAGTTAAAGAATTGGTTGAATTTGTGTAGAGGATGGTTAGAGAAATGTATTAAACAATGAACTACTTTAAGTCTATAAAATTTTATGACTTTAGGCAAGATTAAGATTTTGAGCGGACGAAGCTTTGCAGTAATCGAGACAAACAGCGACCAACCAAAAAGAGTCCTCAATAAACGATTATAAATCACAGAAAGCCTACGCAGACGATAACCCGGGATATCAAACCAAAGCAAAATCCCATAGGTTAGAAGTGAAATAACTTTGAATTTCAAAAAGAAAAATTTTTTCTTTAATTTTGAGAATTGAGCAACTTTTGTTTGTTGCTTTGGTCGAACGTTGGAATTTCGACGTAGCTGGATGAATTAAAATTGTTTTTGTTTTTTCAGCCATTTTCTTGTGTGTAGATTAGTTGATTTATCCATTGTGTCTTTTGAAAAGTTTTGCAATAGTTTGTACTGTTTTTTAAAAAAATTTGCTGTATCTTACTGTTGTATACAGGTATGTACAATAGTTACACAAGTCACAGAAATCGTTCACATTTACATTGACGTGCTGTATGCTACCGGTATGCGTAGTTGCATGTTGATGATACATAATTTCGTTTTTATTTAAATTAATTTATAACTGATAAAGAACTAAAATATATTTTATTGATGTACGGTAGCAGTTAGAGTACGCGCCAGGAGTTATGCGAAAAAAGGGCGTATGCCAAAAAAATGAGTAATACCAATTAATGTGAACGATTTCTTTAATAAAGTATAAGATATACATATATACATGCTCCGCTCAGCTTTTGCCCTACTGGGGCCATTATGCTAGTAATATATAACATAGTCTACTTTACATTTCAGTTTTTTAATCCAATTCACATTGAACATGCTTGTTTTTAATTTATTTCGACAGCTATTAATACTTCTGACACAAAAAATGTGCACATAATGAAAAATGTGACAATTGTTTATTCACGGTACAGAATTTACCTGAACAATTTAGTTATCCGATACGATTCATACTTCTCGTTTATCTTACTCGTAGATATTAACGTGAAATTTATCATTATCCGAATTTCAGGTTGACAACAGGCGAAATGAGTTTTTATCGAAACACACACAGCCTTGAGCTTAAACCTATACAACGAGAACGAATTCTAAAGTTATTTGCTACAGTTTGTAAATCAGGAATCCTGAGCCCGTTGTGATGAGCAAAAAAATAAAATAAAATAAAAATAAATAAAGCGCAGTTCGCTCAAATTGAAGCATACGCTAATATATTTTTTTTCCCTTTGAGAATAAAAAATAAGAATTTTTCTTGTCAATTTTGCATACTTTAGAAAATGTCCATTCTCAGTGATGGCATCTGACATCAGTCGTGAAAGCATAACCCTTTCACTCATGCACATGGAATTTCCATTTGTAACCGCAGCATCCGACAACCCAAGCGACACGTTCAATCGTTGCATCATCCCCTTAGAATAGGCTTGAAAAAATCCAAATTGAAAAAAAAATGAAAAATTCTCCTATCTTTTCCTTTCAGCTTACGCTTCCTTTTTTTTTCAAACCTACTTTGCCAAGAGTGTATGTTTTTTTGTTTATTTTTGAAGTTTCGTAATGTTTTCGTCTTGACTAATCGATATTTTAACTAGCATCGATTCGACCTATAATAAAATTATACATAAACATAGCGAACATTTGCCTGTATAGCTTATACATATTTATGTTATGTATACGCACATATTGTTTAGATATTTACAATCTGTAAGCAAGAATTGTTTGTTTTTTAATAAACGTGAAAAAATTTTGTATATAAAAAAAATAAAATTGTTATTACATTCCTAGTTAAAACTAATTGGTTATTTTATGAAAAGCGTATTAAAAATGATGAAGTTTATTAATTGTTAAACAATTATAATATGGGTAATAATGTAGTTTAAGTAGTTTTAGTAATTTAGTATAAAACACAATATACTTAGTTAACAACGTAAATACATCTTCAATTTCATTAATTTGCTAAAACCAAAGCAAATTACTGAATCAAACGAAACAAAAATAAATCAAAGTAAACTATTAATTATTATTATTGTTATTAATATTAAATAAAGTTGGAATATAAACCACAAAACATTGTAATTAACAAATATATGTATTATTCTACAGTCATGATTATTACACTAAAAAGTAATAAACAAATAAAAAATTTCAAATTACCATAGACCCAATTTTATTTTTCACATTCTTGTTTTCCATGACTTTGGTATAAAACAACCAGCAAAATAAATCAATTCTTTTTTTTAATGTTTTTTTTTTATATCCACGTATCGTTCAATAAAGTGGTATAGCGGATACTCCATAATAGCGTGGTTAAAGTTTATCATATACAGCATACAATATTAGTTTTGTTTACCTTTCGGTGTTGGATATTTGAAGAAAAAGTTTTGTATATTGAGCATAATTTTGCATTGAATATTTTTTAATTAAACTTAAAATTACTTCATGTTGAATATGCAATGCGTAAATACTTCATTTTCTTACTGAGTAAATTTTAGAACAATGTTTTTGTAGCTTTAATAAACATAAAAATATCAATTTATTATCAGGCCGTGACGCTGAATGAAATGACTCATTATTTTTCTATACATGTTTTTCCTGCATTTGTGAAAGTTTTTCCTTAAGTGGGAATTTTAAAAAAAGGAAAACTTTCAATTTCTTATTTTATCACCTTTATAATTTAATTTATATGTATATATTTATTTATTTTATTTTATTTATTTATTTATTTCTTCATAAAACATCCCATAGAGACACAAATAAACATGGAGATAATAAACAAAAAAAATCAACAACAGACAATAAAATAAAAAAAAAACAAAAAACATAATTAACAAAAATGAGAGTACCAAAAACAATCAACATTGACAAAAAAATAGAAATACAAACGATGACACACAATGTATGAAAACTTTAAAAATGAAAGGGGGACACAAAAACAAGAAAAGCAAATTTAATCAATACTTATCACTAAGCAAAACATGCTGGAATAATTTATTTTTAAAGTGATGACAGCTTTTGCTGCAAGTGACTTGCAAACATGTAAGAGCAGTTTTTCTAATTACTAATGGAAGATCATTCCAAACAGACACAATATTAAAAGGAAAACGGTTAAGCTTGTGACGTGCAATATGGTGCGGAATATTAACCTTAAAACGCTTAGTGGTACGAATTTCAGGAGACATAGAAACGAATTTTGAAATAAAATGTATGGGATGCTTAGTATTTCTAATACCTTTAGCCATCTCCAGAAGCTTATTAAAAACACACAATTGAGAAATGGTCAAAATACGTTTAGCTCTTAAAAAAGATGATATTGATGAATAATGAGATAACTTATAAAGGGTGCGTATGACTCTATTAAAAGAAACGGTCAAGCTCTTAATACGATATTTTGATGTATCAGACCAAAGACAAATCGCATAAGTTAAGCAGGAAACAACCTTAGAATTAACAAAGTTTTTTTTTTTCCTTTAAGGTAAGGATGTTTTTTAAGCGCTTGGCTTGGTAGACAAGTTTATTTAAACGCTTCCTAAGAGACAAGATATAAGATCCAAAGTTCATATTATGATTTTACTTATACGTGTATTTATGATAAAATACATATACAGTATACATTCGTGTAGGATATTTTTCTACATAGAACATGTGTCATATAACGTGCCCAGAAATTTGTACAACTTATAAAAATAAAAAAGATATATAAATAAACAAAATTCAAACTAACCGTGCATTTGTTGGGTTTTTCTCCAGAGTGGACTCTCATATGAATCAGCAACTTGTAGCGAGCATTGAAAGGTTTGTATCGCCTAGGACAGCCTTGCCAAAAACATGTAAAGTCTTCACCTTTGCGTTGATCGATGTGAGCTTTTTCGATGTGCTTCACTAGTTCTTCTTGTTCGCAATACAAAGATGAGCAATCGATCCAACGACACAAATGCTGGCGTCCAACTTCCTCTTCGAGAACCATTTCTTCTTGACTCTCTTGTCCAGTATAAGTGTCTTGATTTTGCTGTATGCGATGAGATGCCATATGTTGGCTGTAAGAAGGAGGTGGCATCAGTGGAAGGAGAGGAAGATGAGGTGACCTCATACTATCTGTAATGTAAAGCTGGTCTAGTTCTTGATTTTTACAACTTTCTTCTACTACTAACTGCAAATTATTTTCCAACAACAATTGGTGCTGGTTCAAATCTTGAGACGAAAAGGAATTGGTTTCCATTTGGTGCAAGTGCGGATAAATGTCAGACACAGAGCTCAGTTCCAAATTGGAACCTAGAAGATCGGTTTGGTTGGACGAAATGTTCAGATAGTTAGGACTGCTGGTTTCTCTGGCCGAAAGGTGACCATAAGCTCCTTTTTCTAGTCCATTAAACGACGTTTCAATGCAGTTTTGAGAACTCACTAAAGATGTTGGAGACATTCGGATGATAGTGTTGAGATTAAGTCCATCTGCAGAAAGCCGGGAATAACCGAAACTTCTTAAAGAGTGACAATTACGGCCGGGGCTGTAAGTGGGGTTAGACTTATTGTTCGCATCGAGAGTCTGCAATAGCAATGTTCTAGATAATGGTGAAAGCGAGCTAATAGAAGGTAATGGACCTGCGTTGTTATCGTCAGACAAATTCGCCAGTTTCATCTCGTTTGCTAAGATGTCCGAAGTAGAGTTGTTGGAAAGGTCGCTGAGATAAGAGTTTCCAGAAGAAGCTTCCAAGCTCGAAATGCTTTCCGTCGATTCCGGATCTTCCGAGATGACATCGAAAACCGGCAATAGGGTGGATGGAGGTGATGACATCATGTCTGACATTATGTGATCAACGACGTTCGAAGAGTTGCAAAACTGGTCGTAGCAGTGCTCGCCGCAAGAATCGTCGAGATGAGAAAACGGACAGGTGCTAGGGTCATCGTCAAGTGCCATCAATGGTGAAAGCATTGCGTCCGTTAGCGACGCTTTAGGGCTATTTGAATTGATGTTGGCCACGGCCGTGCAATCGGTCAAAATTCTAGTCGAAGTGTCCAAATTTGTTATTCCTTCGAGCTGCATTCTATTTTGAAATGATGGCGTTTTAAGCGACACCACTCCGCAAGCTAAATGAGCTGTTAAAAACAATCAGTAAAATTAATATTTTAACATCCATGCATAATACAGGTACGACGTTCAGCCTAAGTATTATTATTAACGAAAACAAAAAAAGGAATTTAATCTCAGTATACATAAAAAATATAAGCTAAGTTCGACAAAGAGTTTGCGTGATAAACAAAACGCTAGCATGAATTCAATACATTTAGCAAACGTGCCGGTGATTATGTAAATAGCTTAATGCATATATTTTTCGGTTTGAGGTATTTTACGTTTGCACTTTTACGTTTGTAGGTGTCAAAAAATATATTTGCATCATGCACTAAAATGTTTTGCGAAATACTTGAAAACGTAAATCTTTTCTGGACTTAAAATTTATTTTTCATTATACTTTAGAAAAATATAACAATAGTTTCGTGCTATGTGGATTCAGTTTGAGTCCGACATCACGGGAGCAAGTATTGTTTATTGTTCGCAATAACTTCCTTCTAGAATCGAGTATAAAGAAATCAAACAAAAAAAAAAACGAGACAAAAAGAAAAAAATACAAAACCACAAAAAAATAAAATAAAACCAAAGCAACGTTAAACCGAATAAACATACAAACAACAATTGAGCTAGACTACTGAATCCATAATGTATAGGTATAGAGTTGATTATCAAACGTTCTATGTGGTTGGTTCTATATGGTTAACATTTGTGGTAAGAAAAGGAAGACGTCGCAATCTGATAGATAAATTGTTCCACAATCTATACGTGTTGTAATGGTAGCGTTTGCTTTAAACGTTAGGTATAATGGTGTCAGAATTGAATTTATAAGAAATTATTTCACGCCTATCGAGTGGGAAATTAAAGTTACTTTTATGATGATTTAGGGAGTGAAGATGGTTATTGATTATTCGGGAAATTTTTTTTAAAGAAAATAATTAATTGTGCTATGGTCATTAGTTTAAAAAGTTTTAACTTTGCGGAAATAGAAGTATAATAAGAGAGCCCGAAAATCGTTTGAATGATACTGTTATAACTAACATACTTTTTTAATCCTAAAAATTATTCTCGAGATTCTCCCGTTTCTTCCTGCATCATAAAACCCTGTTCCATCTTAACAAAACACTAATCCTGTATTTATATCTGTGTTATCCTGTATTCTGATTTCAATGGAGTCTGAGGGCCAAATAGCAGAGGCTAGTCGGTGCCCTCGTTAAACTTCAAGCACCTACAGTACCTGTAACACAAAGTTGTAACTTTTTCCAGAAACTTTGGACTTAAGCCACATTCATGATAACCTGTACGTCTACCAATACATATAATAATTTCCAATGTGACTGCGTGAGAGGGTGAACGTCACTAAAACAACATAAATGAAAGCAATGAATAAATTAAATTAAGTAGGCCCTATAACACTTATAATAATCTTTTTTATAACAATCTTGATATTCTCATTTTCTCTATCATTAATCTAGTATAAAACTAATTTCATAAGATTATACTGCATTTATGAAATTGTGTAAAATCATAGTTCTGAACATTTTAAAAGATTCAAATTTGTGCTAGATACAAGTTGTCGTTTAGCAAGTTTAAGTTAATATGAAATTAATTGAAATGATTTTTGTTAAAAATTACTATAACGTAATATTACAGAGATATCGAATTTATCCTTCTTGAACGCATGAAATTCATTGCAGGCGTGATTAGGAATTTCGCGTCATCCTTTCATTATATTACCTGCTTTTTCATGTTGGATATTACTGTTAGAGCTGTCAGACGGTTTAAATTTGAAATTACATCATCTGTAGATAATTATCAGTTAAGACGTTTTCCCTTCGCTTTCTTAAAAGAGTGGAATGCTCTACCATTTAAGGTTAGATCGATCGTTTTTACTGTTCACAAGCCTCCTGTGTTAGAGTTTGTAAGCGTTTATATGTAAATCTTAAGTCTTGTATTGGAAATCTTATAATAGCGTTTTTCCTGTTCTTGCTGGTTTTCTTTTATTAAACGGTAGTTTTATATAGTTGTATTGCTACTACTGTATATGAGCATAGGTTTTAATCGTTTTTTTCACCAATTTTCAATCTTTTTTTTGTGTGTATTCTTTGTATTTTTTTTTTACATGTTCTTGTATGTCCTTCTTTGTTCCTTGGGAATGGTTCCGTAATAAAAATGTAAAAATGTGAAATGTAAATCGTTAGTTAATTTATGACATATACCATTAATGTTACAATTTTTTGATTTTCGCAATCTTTACGATTTTGCAAGTTTGCTCATCTCAGGATATAGTGTAAAGTACAATTGTGTTGGCCTAAATTAATAATACTGTATAGTGGAAACCGCTTCTGATAATTCTGCTTAAAACGAATCACCGCTTAATCGTAAACATTTTGAATAATTTTCGCATCTAATGTACATTGATTATACGTAAAATATATTTTATGTTATCAGTGTGTTATCAGTATCTACATAATTATAAAAATTTTTTTTTTATTATTTTAAATTAATTCGACCAAATGGTGATCAATAATATCAAAGCACAAAATACAACCTAAACAAGTAACGAAAAACTAAAAATGGGGTTAATCCACGAAGATTGACTTTGAATAGACAATACAATATTAAAACAAAGAGACAATCGAAAAACGGTCACATGGACAAAATATGTCTATTAAACATACGATCAAATTTTTTAAGAAACTTCTCATCCAAAAAAACGGATTCTACGCAGATGAAAAGGTAGTTCATTTCAAATTGGGAAAACAATAAAGGGGTAACGATTTTTATTCCTGTATTGATTGGCATGAGTGAAGTCAAACTTATGGCTGCTCATTTGCTTTGAGTGGATTACATTATCGAATTGATCTTTAAAAAGGATGGTGAAGAGGATGTTCAATATTGTTTATAATCTTAGGCACCTTCTTTAGACGAGTATACAAAATTATTTTTTCAAGGTTAAGAATTTTTAATTATTGAAAGTTAAGAATTTTCAATATGATAACCTTTATGCTCCATTTAAAATACCACATTCAAAATTAAGGCCAAAAGTGATTATCAGTTTACTATTCACGTTTTCTTACATTTTTTTCGTCAAAGTATGATTTTCATAATCTTTAGTGTATAAGAAACTGCACATAATGATCAGATTTTGTTCAAGTTCGGTAGATTGATTTTAGATAAACGAAATCAGAGTAGACTTTTTTTTTAAAAATAACAAAGTCATTTTCCCTTCTAATTCCTTCCTTTTTTAAATACATAGTACGCGTATATGCTTTCTTAGAAAAACAAGAAGACAAAAAATCAATTATTTTATTATTTGACCTTTCACGTAATGTTCGCTCTTACTTGTGTTTCCAAAAACCGTACATTTTCTTTTGTAGTTTAATCTACCTTCATTATGTATTCATAACATGTTTTTTAAAGATACGATGTCAAAACATTAAAGTATTTTGCGAATACACGTCTGATCGATTTTCATAACCTTTCTTATTTATTGTTTAATCAGTGTTCTTAGAAGAGAAATGATAAACGATCTTTAAAGTGAAATTTTATTGATTATTTTGTATAATTTTCTAAATTTACAAATACCGCTCGTTAATTGAAATTTTA
Source organism: Cryptops parisi (assembly GCA_034695005.1). Lineage (NCBI taxonomy): Eukaryota > Metazoa > Arthropoda > Chilopoda > Scolopendromorpha > Cryptopidae > Cryptops > Cryptops parisi. The sequence goes on from JAQIWH010006060.1 coordinate 11,239, forward strand.
AATTCTTTTTTAATCAATATACATTTCTAAATTTGCGTTTAATTCAAATGTATCATAGTAAAAACCAATTGGTGCACTTACAAATAAAAGAAAAAAATTCACATTTAAAAGATCATTAAAATGACAATATCAAATTAACAACACCTGCACTACAGTGCATCACTTGTATTGCATTAATTATGTAGCCTACCATTTTAATGGATATCAATTACAATCACGCTGAGTATAAGCACAGACTAAAGAGATACATCTAACTCTTTAGTTTATAGTAAAACGTTAAAAAAAGTATCAATATTGTAATTAAAAATCCAGAAATCATACGCTTTTTTAAACATTAAACTGTTCTATATAAAATACATTAATTTAGTGATGTTTCACCTACGTGATCACATGAAAACCAAACGAAACATACAAACGCAAATTGTACCACTTATGGCTTGTTTTCAAGTATTTTGTTGAAAACGTGCTGGCTCTCAGTGCGAAACGTACGTTTACAAGCTATTTGCTGCAAAACATAGCGAATTTATTACCAATTGGTTGTTTTGAAGGTAAACTATTGTATAGAAATCGAGGCACTTTTTTAACACGAGTTTGCTTTAGCAGCTATTACGTTTGATTTAAGCTTACGTGCTTCATAAATGATCCACAATGCTTCCTCAAAATCCTCACTTTTATTTTTCAGCATTAAAGTATTAAATTAAACAATATAAAAGCCAAGTACTCGTATCTGTCTCTTCATCTCTCTCCTGTATGCTTCTTTGCGTGGAACAATATTTCCATATCAACAACTAAACACAAACTATAACATAAATATGTTATCATACCAACACAAACATAAGCAGTAACTAACAAAATGAAATGAACATAAAACACTAACAAATGTTTCCAAGAAACATGAAGTTAAATAATAAATAAATGTAACAATTAATGAATTTTGCTTCGCAACATGAATTAAATCAATTAATTATGCTTATAAATTTAATCAATTGTCTCCAGTCATTTGTGACAGGCATTCATCTTGAATGCCTGTGGTGGTTAATGATTAACCTGCACGATTTGTAAAACATACCGGTACTTGTATATAAATCAAATGTAAACACGTGAAAAACAAAATGCAAGTGAAAAAAACGCAGAGCTGTCAATAATAAGGTATCGATATATGCTAATAACGTTTTGCAGCATGTGAGCATGTGTGCAATTTCATGAAGCAAATGTACAAAACAAACGCTAAAAACGGAACTTTGTAAACAAAATGTCGAAAACAGCATTGCAAACAAAAATGATAAAGAAACGAATAAATAAGTACAAACAATTATAAGAACGTATTAACTACCAATTGAAAATAAAGTTTTATAAAACAAAGTAAAATGAAAAATCAAATCAAACCTTACAGCGTGAATCTATGCAAAGCTAGGAGAAAGTTGCGAGACCAGCGATGACTGTGAAGCGCGAGATGCGAAGCAGTTACTGTGGCAACTAAAACATTATACAACTCCACGACAGCTAAAAAAAATTAAGAAAGAAATAAAGAAACAGGCAGTGGGTGGATAATGCTGTGATTTTTCTAATCAATGAGCATGCCCAGTTGGTAGCTGAACACCTCCTCTTCTCTCATCCTTCACCTCCCCCCCTCCCGCTTTTCACGATAATTAACAAGTTTGTTGACTACCGATACGCGACCATGAGAAGAAAGATGGACACAAAAAAAATGTTTAGGGTCGGAACTTTAAGTCCTAAAAAAACCATAACTCTATCAGTCGGGCAGGGATTTTGAGCCCGCCTACGCCAACAAGACGAATGAACTACTGTGCGTTCCTGACGTCATGTGATGGTGTCATCTCTTTCCACGTCAGTTTTATCTTCTTCCTTTACTACCATCTGGATTTCTTTCCCTTGTCTTTTCCAGTGTTTGCATAAGCAGAAGCGTTGTTTTGATGTCGACGTGTTTCTCAATGTTAACTTTGTCGAAACGTGAACAGAGCTACTGTAAACCGAAGAAAACCAACTAGACAGCGGATTTATAGTGGTGTTAAATATAATCATACAAAAAAACACAAACTAGAGAATACTGATAATTATCATACTATTATAAACATTATCACAAATTCGAAAAATAACCAAACATTAGCTAAGCTATATACAGGGTCCTAATTCTCAAAGATCAACATTATCAGCCATCAAGTGTGATTACTAGACCTCGGATTTGTATGCAATTGCATGTTTTTTTTGTTTACAGGTAGCTCTCCCAAAATTGGTGAGAA
>JAQIWH010006061.1:0-13496 GCA_034695005.1 Cryptops parisi
GTTGTATTTTATGATGTATTTTTAATTGTTTCAATTATCCTTTGTTGATCCAGTTAAAGGATCGAAAAATAAATAAAAAATAAATAAATAAATAAACAAATTTGTGTAATGAATAAGATAACTAGTGATTTTTACTTTATTGCTCCAATAACCATCAGCGTTGGATGTGTATTACGATTTGCGTTGAGAGCTGAAAACGTTTAAAAACACTATATCTAACCGTTTGATTGATATTATTTTATTGTAAAAAAAGTACTGTACTTGAAAAGTCTATACATGTACTGTATATCCAGTTTCAAATGAGTTAGTTTATTAATGAAGATATACATGGGCACATAAACGATGTGTACGAATATATTACTGCGATAAAATGTAATATTCTTAACAATTTAATAGTATTGTATTGAGTTTTTCATATTGTAAAATTTATACAATATACTTCATTATGTATAATACTTTGAACGTTTAAATATTAAACAACCCTTTTGTATTTGTTTTACGTTTGATTCTTTGATCATATTGCATCTGTTTTCATTTGATTGTTTATACATTTTATTTCATAAAATTGAAATGCAATTTTCATAACGTTGATTTTGAATAAACGAATTAATTTTAGCACAATCCCCTACCCTTAACCACATAATGGATTAAGAAAAAATTAAAAAATAAGACCTTACCTTAAGTTGCCGACTGGGTAGCTTAAATTTTTTTTAAAAACAATGTTTCGCCTCTTGACTAGAGGCTTTCCCAACTTTAAACTTGAGAAAGCCTCTAGTTAAGAGGCGAAACGTAGTTTTTAAAACATTTTATGCTACCTAGTCGGCAACTTAAGGTATGGTTTTATTTTTAAATTTTTCCTTAATTCATTAAACGAATTAGTGCAATGCATTATTTTGCAGTATATAGGTATTTATTGAATGTTTTGGAATTTAAAGGTGTTTTATATATTGTGAACAAGATTACCTTCAAAGAACAAACCAATATTTCCTTACACCAGCTGTTCAGTAAAAACAGATTCTTATTGATTAGCAAAATCAGAATGCTAATCAATGTGTAAAATCCATAAATAATCCAGACATTAATAAACAAAAATTGAATCATTTTTAAAATTTAAAAACAACCGTAAGCCGTGAAAAAAGGTTTGGAATAATAAGTTTTGCTAGTCTGTTGACTTTTAATCAAACTAGTTCAGTTGTTGACAAAGTCGAATTGCTAAAACTCAACAGTGTAGTCTAAAAATTATTTTAAATTCAATGGTTTCTGACTGGCAGAGAGTCACTTGTGACACTGCTTGCTTTTTCTTGGGTTATGGTATTAAAGAAGAGGTAGATTCGCTTAGTTAAACAAAAACTTATTAAATGTATGATTGATGAATATAATGAATCAGCATGTTCTATTATGTTTTTTGCACTCTTTATACTAGCTTCGCTTGTGAGTGAGTTGTGAGTTTCTGCATATAAAAACAAAACTACTTGATGGATTTTGATAAATCAGTAGTATCCATAAATGTTGTCTATAAATTCGTCTTAAGAGACCTGAGTGACCCGAGACATTGTTCAATGGCATCAACAAAAAACCAATATGGCGGACGCTATATGCCATAAATTTATTATTCTTTAGACCCTCCTACAGGCTAAATGGCTCGATGGATTTTGATGAGTAAGGTGTCTACAGATCCGCCTTAAAGTACCGAGTAACACTGGCTATATGGCATCAATGAAAAACTAATATGGCGGACGTTATATAACGGTATATAAAAATTTTGCATACAAAAACAAGACGACTCTGTGGATTTTAATAAATAAAGTGCCTATGGATTCGTCAAAAGCTTATTCACAATTAGACTTTTTGGTCCGATTTTCCTTGTCCGTCCGATTTTTCTAAAATTCAGATCGAAAAATCGGACGCACGAATTTGTTCACTTCCAACGAGTTGGAAATCTTTCCGAATTGATATGAGCAATAACCAATCAGCGTCGATATTTGTGAAGGGGAAGCCTGCACATGTTTTGGGGGTAAAAACGAACATGGCTGCCAAACTACGCTAAGTTTTAAAAATGTCGATAAATAAACTTCATAAGTTATTTAATATTCTGAACTCCGTTGGAATTTGGTAGATTAACCTTCCATCATGACTCGACAATGGTGTTTTTAGATGATGGTCTACCATTCGAGTTGCATTCGACAATGACCAGACCACTCTCGATAATGACGTCATGGTTTAACTTTGTTGACGTTGATCGTCGAAAATTGCGCTACACAGATCCTGATAAATCTGCGATTTATTTTGAGTAGCGCGATTTTATGAAGCAATTTCGACCAATCGTAGAGAGCTGTGTTCATGTCATTCCACACGCCATTCAACTATTAACGTTGTCTCCCGCTCACGAATGTGCACGTCAATGACGTAGAATGTCAATCAAAATAGCTCCATGTCCAGAATGGTTTTAGGCCACACCTCCTAAACCTCCCAGGCATTAATGATTTCGCCAATATGTCAACAATGGTACAACTTAGCAAACTCTAACTTTACCGAAACATTGTCAGCTACAAACATTAAGTCCATGCCAAATTTTTAATTCTATTCGTCAAACATTCACGACGCTAGGCGTTCACCAGCAATTGTCAGCAAGTGGAGGATGCTGAGGCTTCCGCTTCGCTCCAGCTTGAAAAAATGCTTTTTATCAATCTAAAATACTGAAAAAAAGCTTTTTGAATTTTAATTTTTGAAACAACGTTACATTTGACACAATCCTTTTACTGTAATGTCACCAGTTTAGGGGGAAGGTCATAGTGTTTCCGTAAAACTCTCTGGGGTCATGACAATTAAATGATTCGAGAAAGTGAAACACACAATCAACACTTTACAAAATCATCTTTATTTTTATGCTTTTGGATTTTTGTTGTGTTCACAACTCACGTTTTTGCAACTCGCTCACAAGCGAAGTGAGCTTTATTTTCATTTAACCCAACAATTTACTTCCATTTATTGCTACGTTATCATCACCTATTAATATTTATTAATTTTCTAAATAGCAAATTGGAATGTTAGTAAAAGTCCTTAATAAAATAGTTCGTAAAACTGTGTAACTTTACCAAATGTTGCGAGGCAACATGAGTTAAAACAATAAATAATTCTAGCAAATAACGAATGTTACGAAGCAATTAATTAAGATTTACGATTTAAATCAATAAATTGGATAAAAAATAATAATATCGAGTTTGGTACATTGGTCTATACAGCGAATTTTGAAAATTTCCGTTTTCCATTTTTGTAAATTTTGATTTAATTTATGCAAATTATGCGAATGCAAGGATATTATATATATATATTGTCAACAAAAATACTTTTACATCAAAAAGTAATATTTCATTACACTAGCTGTTGATTAAAAATAACAAAAAATTATTGTGTAAAATGTGTGAATACCGTAAATTACCCGCAGACAGTTATAAACAAAAATTTAAACATTTCTGCCGTAAAAGCAAAACAATTATAAAACACATAACGTAAGCCGTAAAAAACATAATAGCTTCTCAAGAAAATATAAGTTTCGCTAGGCTTTGATAATATTTAATCAGTTCTTCTAAAAGTCAAGAGTATTAGCATTATTTGCTAAAAGTCACGAGTATTGTGCTCAAAATACGTTTTCTGAATTCAGTGGTTTCTCGTTAGCTGAGAGAGCGGTTTGTGACACTAGTTGATTTTTATACTCTTTATATTAGCTTCACTTGTGAACGAGTGAGTGAGTTGGGGAGTTTCTACATATAAAAACAAAACTACTCAATGGATTTTGATAAACGAGGTGTTTATGGATTCATCTTAGTCTACCGAGTAACTCTGGCTAATGGCATCAGTGAACCAATATGGCAGACGCTACATGCCATATATGCAAAATTCTTTAGACTCTTCTACGGCCTAAGTGGCTCGATAAATTTTGATGAATGAGATGTCCACGGATCCGTCTTGTTTCACGAATGACACTGGCTATATAGCATCAATGAAAAAATAATATGACGGATGCTATATGCCAGTTTATAAAGATTGTGCGTACAAAAACAAGACGACTTAGTAGATGTTGATAAATGAGGTGTTTATGTATTTGTCAGTGTATCGAGTGTCACTGCCTATATGTTGTTAATTAAAACCAAATTTACGGATGCTATATGCCAGTATATAAAGAGTATGCTTAAAAACCATTTTTTTTAATCTACTTGTTTTTGGGTTGCGGGGTTAAGGGAGAAGTAGATTCGGTTTTATTATTGATAGTTTACATTTTTTTTAACAACAATTCATTGAATGTATGCTTAATAAATTTAATGAATATGCTAATGTTCTATATTATGTGTCACTGCCTATATGAACCTACTCCCAACTAACCGAACCTACTCCCTTCAATCACATAACTCAAGTACAAGCAAGAAGTAGCACCACAAACAGCTAGTCAGAAAATATGCTAATTTTTTTATTTAACAATATAGAGACAAAAAATACAGATAAACAATATTACAAATCGTGTAATTTTTGTTCTTGTAAAGAATGATTAAACCATTTTTCTAATAAACCAAATTCAAATGAAAAAGAAATTTTAAACAAAAATAGGTACTCGTCTGTTAGATGCTCATGCCGCTGGTGGCACTAGCTATTAGGCTGTTTTTAACTGTCCTAAACCAGTGTGTATGGGTATAGATGCCAGTGTAGGTTAGTTAAACTATACAACACTTCATAATTTATCATGAAACTCAAATTTATTACTGTTTTAATTTGTTTTATTATCTAACCTAACAGCCCAATCACTAGCGCCACAGGCGGTTTCTCTTTTAAAAGATCTTTAAAACTTGGGTAGTTTTAAATCGTATAAATAACTTCATAAGAAAAAAATGTTTAGCCCCATAAATATTGATTTTCATCTTATATTTATTTAAAAAATAAATGAATATCAATTAAAATATTTTTCTATATGTTCCCCCCAGTGAAAAAATAAAACCATCTATGCAAATCATTCATTAAGAAAATAATATATACGTAAAAACAAAGTTGATTTTATTTTTACTTGATCTTGAAGGTCTCAACTGAATAGGATTATTTTGCTGTTAAACCGATATCCAAAATTTTGGATTCGTGTCGTAGTTTCGTATTATCAACAACTTGTGATTACTGATTATAAGGTACTTTCGGTAAGGAGAATTATTTTCTACGGAAATATCAACATAAGTTCCTTTTTAGAAACCGGTGACTAAGTCATTTTGGCCACTGAGAGTATAAACCAGCAATACTAATAACTACGTATGTTTACACATTAGTTAGCAAAGATGGCTCAACTTTTAGCGATTGCAGTCGTGACAACGATCTTATTGACCCTACTGGCTTGTCAAGTTGGAAGTCTGGAATGTTATTTTTGCGACGACGTTTGTGAAAGATCTGTCGAAAAGGTTAAAAGTTGCCAAGAAGACGAAAAAGTGTGTTCTAAAGTTGTCGGTAAGAAACGTGTTGGTTGGAGATTTCAACAAATAACTGCATCTACAAAGGGTTGTTTTCGTACCAATCATACAGGATGTAAAACAGACTGGTCCACGATGATAAATTTTTGTTTTTATTCTTGTAATACAGATTTGTGTAATGACGGCAATAAGATAACTGGTAATTACTACTTCATTGCTCTAATAATCATTAACGTGTATTACAGTTTGTGTTGAGGACTGAAAACTTTTAAAAACACTGTTTATATGTAACTGTTTGATTGATATTTCTATTATTTCATTGTAAAAATTCATAATTACTGTATTTGAAATTTTTTATTTGTATATTCAGTTTTATGTGTTTTGCTTTGATGAAAATATTAACATGAGTACATAGTCGATGTGATTGATGTATTACTTAAATACAGTGATAAAATGTAATATTTGTAACAATATTTTTATAGTATTGTATTAAATTTTTCATATTGTAAAAATTATATAATACACTTTATTGTAATTATTGTAAAAATTATGTACTTACAATGTTTAAATATTAAACAATCCTATTGTAATAATCATGCACAGAATGTTTATATTAAAAAAATGTTTTTGCATTTAACATTTGATTGTTTGATTATGTTCTATTCTTTTCCATTTGATTGTTTACTCATTTGGTTTTTATGAAATATTTATAACGTTGATTTTAAATATGCAAATTAATGCAATGCTTTATTTTTTGCAGTATATAAGCATTTATTGAATGTAAAGGTTTTTTTATATATGTATTGTGAACAAGAATACCTTCACAAGGAAAACGTTATATTTAATTACACAAGCTGTTGAGTAAGAATAGCAAAACCAATATGTAAATTAATGTGTAAAATCCGTAAATTATCCAGACAGTTATAAACAAAAATTTAAACATTATGCTTAAAAAACAACCATTAGCTGTAAAAGAAAATTCAGAATATGAATATATTTTGCTAGGCTTTGTTGACATTTAATAATTGTTTCATTTTTGACAAAGTTGATTTGCTAAAAATAAAAGTGTAGTGTCAAACATAACTTTTTTGAATTCAGTAGTTTCTGATTGGCAGAGAAAGAGCCACCTGTGGCACTACTTGCTTTTTCTTGGGTTATGGGATTAGGGAAGAAGTACAACTCCTAAAACAAAGTATGGAATCACTAAACAAGACTAGCACAATAGCGACTTTTGACCAGCTATGAAAGCAATTTACTTCTTAGTTAGACAAAAATGAAAATTGTCACGATGTAGAGCATTCTTTTGTTGTATAAATACACATTGGAAATAAACGGGATGTACAACATGCTTGTTATAACAACGTCTGACGCAAACAGTATGCTGGAATAAGTTTGGAATCACTTCAGTTTCAGGAAAAAAAGTATGGAATAGTAGAATGTGCTTACACAAGGTAAACACAACGTATGAATGCAGTATCTCAATACATTGTAAGATCACCTTTGTCCTTAAGACATTTCCTAATTTTTTTGTGACACGGTTGTCAGTACTTAATGGCAATCATCTTCAATGTGCATTCAGCATCCTTTGATGGTATCCTTTAACACTTCCTTGGTTGTAGGCTGTTTCTCAACCACTTATGTTTTTAATTTTTACTAAATAGTGGCATTGGATTCATGATGCTGGGGCTGTTGAGGCAGCCACTGCATTGTTAAAAAAATTTCCGGACACAACAAACAGTGACACAAAGCAGTGTCATCTTGGAAGACAATATCTCCAAACTGATCTTCAATCATTGTTGGATTAAAGTCCATCATGTCAACATAATTATACACTAGCATAATTACAAACAGCAAGAAGAATTACTGCAAAAGCATTGCCAAGAATGTTTTCATCCATCAAGAACGAAAGTTCTTGAAGGCGACCAGATACTACCCTAGTTCTAATTAAGTGTTGGTGTTTTCTGAAGAACACTGTTAAGTGCTCTTCAGAACACATCAATGTCCTGGACCTTTCGCCGAATGTGCATGAACCTATCATGCTAGACTAGAAATTTAGTAGATTAATATTCTTGGTAGATTTTTTGAAAAAACTAGCGCGAAAATCACCGACACTTTGTTTTCTCTGCGTTTTGGTGCGTCTGATTCGAGTGATTTTGCATTTTGTCAATTTGTTTAAATTTCGCCAACACTCTACTTACAGCAATTTTCAAACAAGCCATAATGTTTGCAACATTTTTTTGCGATTCACTACTCTTCAATGCCTTTATAGGATGCTATGATTAGCCCAAGCAAAAATGCAAGTAACATAAGGGCCGGATGCAAACGATATGATGTTGTCATCCGATTAAGTCGGATGAACGGTGAATCGCTATTGGATAATCATTGCATCATTCAGTGACGATCCAGCCTTCATCCTGTCGTACTGAGAAGTTCGACAAGTTTGCCGTGGAGACAAGTCAATAGAATAATCGTCAAGAGTTTGTAGACAAAGCTTGAGAATAATTCTTGTTTAAATAGATTCAGGCGGAGGCATGTTAAATTAAATTAACTTTGTTTATAAACTGATAACAACATCGTATGTATACAAATTGTTGTACAATTAATCAATTGTATAATGTATAATGTCAATATCTTTCACTCACATTTAACAGTTATTGCAGCAACAACAGAATGCATCCTTCCACTACAACATTCAAACTTAACTTTTCTGTTTCGTCTACAACAATAAGCATTATCTTTTAACAGCTGCGCGTAAACTGATTGTTGCTGCAATGTATTTTAATACGATTAAAATACTCCCCACACATCAACCAAATTGGATGACATTGTATCGCTTTCATCTGGCATTACACGAATGTAAATTAGAAACACAATTTGTGTATAATTACAATGTGATTCTGGAATACAGTAATTCCGGACTCATTATTAATGAGTCCGAAATAGTTTATTGGTAAAAGACACATCATTCGACAAAATACAGCACAATTAAATGGCATATTTCGCAGATAATGTGTAGTGATTCCATACTTTTTTCCTGAAACTGAAGTGATTCCATACTATTTTCCAGCATAGTGTTTGCATCAAACGTCCTTACAACGAGCATTTTGTACATCCTGTTTATTGCCAATGTGTATTTATACAACAAAAGGATGCTCTACATCGTGACAATTTTCATTTTTGTCTAACTAAAAAGCAAATTGCTTTTATAGCTGCTCAAAGTCACTATTGTGCTAGTTTCGTATAGTGATTTCACACTTTTTAGGAGTTGCAGATTCGGTTAGTTAAACAAAAACTTATTTAATATATAATTGACAAATTTAATGAATAATTATGTTCAAATTAAGTTTTCGTTTAACTCAAACGTTAACCGTACCTTCAACCTCATAACCCACGTACAAACAAGTAGCGCCACAAACAGCTCTTGGGTTAATCAGAAAGTATCGTAAATTCAAACAAGTACGACGCTGTACATTAAAAATGCTTTTTAAGAATAAACTTTACATATAATTTCGCTTTATGCCAATTTATATTTATGCAAACTTTAGAGTAATTCGATGTTCGATTTATGCAAAGGTTTTAAAGCTTTGAGTAGTACAATTCCATTTTCGATTTTTGCAATTTTCGATTCTATTTATGCGATTTTATTACATTGTACTTATGCATGTTTCAATTTATTACGTCTGTAGATGGCAGTATACGTTAAATTCCAAGCTCATTTAATCACAAAGTCAACTCACAAGTGAAGCTAATATAAAGCGTATAAATTATAACTCAAATTATTACTTGAACAGGGCCCCGCGGTGGCCTAGTGGTTAGGGTATCCACCTCCGCGGGGGCAGGTTTTCTCGGGGTACTCCCGTTTCCTCCTGCTTCATAAAACCCTGTTCCATGTTTATCATCCTCATCTCATCGTCATTTCTGTATTTTCTGATTTAAATAAAGGCTGAGGACCAAATGACATAGCTGTAAAAGCCAGTCGGTGCCCTCGTTAAACCCCAAGTACCTACCTACCTATTACTTGAACAAACTATTTTTACTCTTGTATAATATAATAAAAAATGTCAACAAAAATAAATTAAATTTTTTTTATTATTATTATAAATTGAAATAATTTAAAACGGTACTCTTCTTTTGACACAGAAGCCGCTTGTGGCACTAGCTACTAGACACAAGGCTGTTGTTTTTAACTGAGCTGAACCAGTGTTGTTGAGTATAGATGCTAGCTTAGATTAGCTTAACAAATACAACACTAAATTTTATATGTTTTTATTTGTTTCACCAAACCTACTAAACCGTAGCCAAACCACAAGTGGCTTCTCTGTTACAAGAAGAGCACCTTTGCAAATACTAGACAGATTTTAAATAAAATCTGTCTTTAATTTACAAAAGTATTTTATATAAAACAAAAAATTATACTAATATTGTTTTCTATCTTATCGTATTCATTGCAATAATTAAATAAATAAATAAATAAATAAATAAATAAATAAATAAATAAATAAATAAATAAATAAATAAATAAAATAAACAATATTTTTTATATCATTCCCCCAGTGAAAATAAAACCATCTATGCAAATCATTCATTGAACTATTATATAAGTAAAAACAAAAGTTTTATTTCGACTTGATCTTGAAGACCTCTACTAAATAAGGTTATTTTGGTATATTTAACCTGTATGCAAAGTTTTGCATATAATTTGTGTTGTAGTTTCAATACTTGTGATTATAAACTACATTTTGGTAAGGAGAATGTGACAAATTATTAACATATAAAAACCAGTAATTTTTGTAAAGTTCATTTTCAGGAGCCTATGACACGTCATTTTGATAATTCGGAGAATGAAGTTACAATGTTGATTATTACCTTTGAAAAAAAGCTAATGCCATTAGAGTGAACCACAGCCTATATCTTGTTTATTTTGATTGAAAATAAATAAATTGAAACTGATCTCCGAACCAGCGAAGTGACCGAGTTTACTGGCGACTGGCGTGAAACCTACCAATACTAATATAGCTACGCATATTTTACATATTAGTTAGCAAAGATGGCTCAACTTATAACGATTGCAATCGTAACAACAATTTCATTGACCCTACTGGCTGGTCAAGCTGGAAGTCTGGAATGTTATTTCTGCAAAACCACTTGCCAAGAAGATGGCCTAGAAATTAGACGTTGCCAACGAGACGAAAACGTTTGTGTTAACGTTGTCGGTTTGAAACGTTATACTGATTGGAGAGCTGCAACAGGAATTGCAACCGCAAAGGGATGTTTACATGACTTTAACTGGTTCAAAATAATAAATGTTTGTTTGTATGGTTGTAATTTTTATGCTTGTAATACGGAATTGTGTAATGTAGCCAACAGGATAACCATTGATTTCTACCTAATTCTTCTAATAATCATCAACTTTGGACGTTTATTACAGTTTGTTTTGACAAATGGGAACGTTTAGAACGACTGTTTGCGTGAACCGTTAAATTTATAATCTTAAATCATTTATAAGATTGCGTTGTTTCTATTTTGCTTGTTAAAAAAAGTCAGAAAACCGTGAAAAACGTATATAGTCAAATGTATTTTTCATTCTAAATCACATTAGTAACATGCGCATTTAACATGTGTACGAATTTGTTGGTGAAATACTGCAATTTAGTTGTAACAAAACAAATTCATAATTTGTTTTCATATTTTAAAAATTATGTGAGCTGTATATACTTTGGATGGTTTAAAATTAAACGATAGTTTTGCACTTTGTTTAACCAGTTGATTTTTGAACGTTATTAAAATTCAACCTTCATAGAAGGCTGAATTCTTCATAGAAGTCAAATGAAAAAGTAGTGTACTTTTAAGTATTGCAACTCTGATGATTTGTTGGCAACTGTGACGTTGGCTTCTTCCCCAATCAATAAAAACTGGTTGGCAAGAAGCTGACGTCACAGTTGTCCACAAATTGCTCCACTTGCCTATGATTTGCCACACCAAAATAGTGTGTCAGGTGACCTTACCGCTTACTTTAAACAGGAAAATTGGTGCAATGATTTATTATTATATCCATTTGAATTATTTTTTATATACAGGGAGATTTCAGATTTTATATGAGCTACGGTACTTGTGAAAAAAATTGTTTTCAACACAATTAGTAATTTTTAAATAAAACCAGTCTTATGTCATCTCCGTACGAAGCAGTCACATTTGTCTATTTATTCACCAAAACTGTTTTGCCTATTTTGGCAAAGTATGAAATTAGCATCAGAATAGTTACGCTATTAAAGATTTTAGGTTCGGATTTAAATCTTGGCCTAAATTGAGAATTATTTTTTTGGAGAAAATGTCGTTAACTAAACTAACCTTAACTCGAACAATTCTATACTAGATGTTATTCTATATTTTAACAAAAAAGGCAGGAATTCTATACAATGCTTGAATTTTATACATTGCCGGTGACATCAAGGCTTACACTACATAAATTTTTAGTTTTATATTACTTTTTTATCAGAAATTAATGTTAACATAAAATATAACATAATAAGACATGTCTAAATAAAGTTTTAAAAAATTTAAACATATTTTGAATTCAAATGAAATGGAAAAGTTAGAAAATAAATAAATAAATAAAAATCTTTTTTATTGAAAAATTGAAATAATTTAAAATTTGTTAGTTTTCAGTCAATTTTGTTTATTTATAAACAGTACTTTTAATAAAATATAAAAATAAGGGAAAATATATCAATATTCATTCTATCTCATTGTAGTAGTCTATTCATTTAAATAAATAGGCCAGAATAAAACACCAATATCTTTCTATACAGTTTTTCCCCCTAAATGAAAATGAAAAAGTTTATGCAAATTATTATTAATATTGAATTAATATTAGAGCTCATCTGAATAGTATTATTTTTGTGTTCAACCTTCATTATAGGCCTATGCAGTTTGTTTTTGTTTTGTTTTATCAATATTTGTGACAAGCTATATTTGGTAAGAACACCCCTTTTGTAACACAACATTAATAGGAAAACACATAGAATACGAAAACATATAAAAAGCATTTTTATACTTTTTATGCTAGCTTCACTTGTGTGTTTGAGTTTATCAGTGAGTGAGTGATTTGGAAATTAAACGTCTACTGCCATCTACAGTCGTTTATGAGAATATGCTGTAGTTTAATGTACCAAAAAACGCATAAAACGAGAACCGAATAAAGTGTGAAAAACTCGTATAAATCGAAACGTTGGAAAATTAAAAAATGTAATTACTCAAAACATGCATAAATGAAAGATCGAAATCACTAAGAGAAAGCATAAGTGTAATTCGTATAAATTGAGTTTATAAATGCAATAATCGAAAATAAAAATTTTTTTACATGCAGAATATCTCTATATCTGTATACAGTATATCTGTTTATGACAGTGAACTATATGCGTTTCAATGTACTTGTTAAAGTCAAATTTCACTAGTTAAGTTTCACTCATTAGAGTAAAACAAAAAAAATGCTTATACTGTATAATTATCTCTGAATATTTGAAATAACGAGTTACTGGAGCGAAACTCACCAACACTAATAACTATTTCATTTTTACCCATTAGTTCGTTTACGAAAATGGCTCAACTTCAAGCGATTGCAATGGTAACAGCAATTTTATTGACCCTAAGTGTGGTTGGTCAAGTTGGAAGTCTGGAATGTATGGTTTGCGAATTCGCTTGCGAAAAATCTGTCGAAACGATTGAACGTTGCCACGAAGACGAAAAAGTTTGTGTTAAAGGTGTCGGTATGATACCTGATACTGATACTCTACGACCAAGACTTGTAACCATAAAAGGGTGTTCAGATACCAAGCTTACAGAATGCGAATTTAATGGCGTGTTGCGCATCAAAGTTTGTTTTTACTCTTGTGATACGGATTTATGTAATGACACCAACAGGATCACCAGTGATTTTTTCCTTCTAATAATCATGATGTTTGGACGTGTGTTACGGTTTGTGCTGTGAACTTAAAATGTTTAAAAAAGCAGCTGGTTTGCATGCAACTGTTAATTTGATTATTTGGTTTCTATTCT
>JAQIWH010006062.1:0-13495 GCA_034695005.1 Cryptops parisi
CCCCGCGGTGTCAGACCCTAAACTGAACCCACACGGCACGAGTGGGAGACGAACTCACCAACTAGAGTACCGGAGGTAGATACCTTAATCACTAGGCCACCGCGGGGCCGCAGTATTGCAGATACGTCGATTATAGTTATATGGAATATGGTCACAACATTCGGGGGCAATACAATAGCGCTAATCTCGTTGTTCTTGAAATTATTTTTACGGCAGTAGCATTGTTAAATTTAAAAAAAAAAAAGAGTATCAAATCATATTTAGAAAGTTGTACCCACGATCCCGTTTAGTCAGAATTCACTTTTGTTTTATTTATTTCTAACAATTAAAAAATGTATGCAACAATAGACAGGAAAAGACTCGCTGCCCCAACAACAGCTTTTCCTGTAATTCACTCATGCTCTTCAGTGGAGAATTTCAGGGTTTATTTAAATTAAATGATAATTGTTGCTATGCATCTCTGAATTCGTATATAAATTAACACGGCACTAACTGGAATACTCAACTGAAGAGCATGGGTGACTTGCACAGAAGCTTTTGTTGGAAGTCAGAAAGACTTTTCTTGTTTATTGTTGCATAAATTTTTATTTCGGCTGGATTATGGAAATAAACAAAACATTGTAGCTAGCGAACATTAATATTATTATGTTGTCGCCAAGACTATAATTTATACTACTTTTTCTTCTGTTCTTAGTTGTTAACGAAGTTGTCGCCATGAATCTTATTATTCCGGACGTTGTGTCTTTTCACCGACGAACATCGATCACCCGAGATAAAGATCTCAATCGAAAGACATTTCTTCAAAAGGCAATGAAACGAAGAAACTCAAATCGTTTGATCAATACCAACTTTGTTCAAGGTAGGATTAAATATGTTATGTTTGGTTTTAGTTGTCGAGATTGATGAGGATCCTTCTTTAATCAATGACGGTGTTGTAAATGATGTTGATAAAGATGGTTAGAATAGTTTAATATCTCATCCTCACTATCATCAATAATGGTTCTAAGGGGATCGTCAAAGGTAACTTTAACCTTATCAGTGATACGCTTATTCTGTTCATTGCTAAGAAGTCGGTGTAACATATTACCAGTGAAAATGGGTTGAACATCTTTATAATACATAATATTTGGTTTAGCAGCGTGGGGAGTAATGTGATAAAGAAATATTGTTTTTTTAGGAAGTTTTATTTTTTTTTTATGTACGGAACATAATACCTTAGTAATTCATTATAAATGCGGTTCGCGATTTTTGACCCATTGGATTATACAATGTATTAATCATAAACATCTGTAGATGCCAGTATACGTTTTATTTTCAGCTCACTTACTCGCTAACAAGTGAAGCTAATATAAAGCGTATAAAAATTGCGAATACAAGAACTCGTGAATACGAGAAGTCGTGAATTTTCGAGCCATTTTTTTTGCGCAAAACTAATCTTTTTGGCTAGTTCAATTTTAAAATCATTATAGTGACTTATCAACAGTAGTTTCGTGAATTTTTCAATAACAGGTGATAGCCTAGTGATTAACTGAAAAATTGTCCATTGAATCTAAAATGAAACTAATTAACATTCCACCTGGAAAGAGACGAATTTGTTTTTACGACATACACATACGACATACAAAAAAAAAAACATTTTGTATTTTGGCGTTGCAAGCAAATAGCTTGAAGTAATATTTATTTAGTACTAATACATGGTTAAAGTATACTGTATGTATAACAAAAAAGACAATCAAATAAATTATTTTTATACTCTTTACATTGGTTTCACTTGTGAGTGAGTGAGTTTGTGAGCTGGAAATTTAACTATACTACCGTCTGCAGTTGTTTATGAAATTATACTGTATAGTACAATGTACCAAAAAAACATAAGTCCTTCGCATAAATAAAAAACGTTTTAAGTTTAAAGTAAAAATAAAATCGCACATATAAATAAATAAAATCGAAAATTGCAGAAAATTTAAAAATGAAATTACTCAAAAACTCGCCTAAATCAAACATCGAATTACTCAACGATCCCATAAGTTTAAATTTGCATAAATCGATATTCACATAAATCAAAATTCGCATGAATCGAAACGAGCAGAAATAAAAATTGGAATTTCTCAAAACACGCATAAAATCGAATATTTTGAATTACGATCGCCTAAGTTTAAATTCGCATAAATCGAAAAATGCATAAATAAAAAATGGAATTTTATATTTTGGAAAATATAGAATACTAGATGATTGACCTGGCGTAACATACGCCAGCTAGCGTTCCCGTGGATTTTATTGTTTACCCTAGTTGCTATAGTAAACCTGCGTGGATTTAGAAGGTGGGGTTTACCTTAGAGAATTATATATATAAAGATATCTTATCTACACCAAAAAATTAGTTTTTTTAGGTATCTTTTTAATTGATAAAAAAAAGTATCATGTATTTTAGCTTTTTATTTTTCACACTTGCCATTACTTTGATTGTACCAAAGAGTTTGACACGTTTGCAAACATCGTATGTCGTATGATTCAATTGAAATTTTCTACTCGATATTTTTTTATTTATATATTTATTTATGATTAAATATAAAGCAGTATATAAAAAACAACGGTTGGAAGTAGCTGTGACTAAAGAGGCATGAAATTAAGTCTACTAAACAACATGATGAAAGAAAAGATTTGATTGGTTGGAAGATGAAAAAGCCAAAACTAAGTATGTGTTGCTATTTACCACTAATATTACACTCGGCAGTTTGTCGTTTCTGATTCGTCGGCTAGTAAACGATTGCCGTTTTTTGATTAAGGTCAATGTGGTGGAAAAAGGGATATTGTCGAAACGGAACTTACTACTAACACTAGTAGTAGTAGTAATACTGTTGCTCGTAGAAAGCAATTTCTGTTGAGCAGCCATTTTTTCATTCTGGGAAGTGAAAGCCATGAACGAAGCGAACCAATAGTAATAACCTCAGGCGTTTGGGTCGCTAATCTTTCGACAGGTGAAGTGGAGAATTTATCACTTATCTCTCCCAGGAATGCGGATCTCATAACATACCGGTACCAGAAAGCTTGGTTAAGAAAACCTAAAACAAAATCGCCGACCACGGGATATTAAATATCTCCTACTAGTTTATACTTTGACATACACAGTAAACATCGAAGTTAGATTCGTGTTGATGACTGGAATTAATTATAATTTAGATATCAAGTTAGTCAATTTAGATATCCGTGTAATACATGTTTTAATTAATTTTTCTTGTGATTCTGTGTTGAATATCTAAATTTGATACGCTAAATTATATTTTCCATCTATTAATTAATACGCAGAATTTCTCGTGATACAAGATTTATTAGATTAGGAGTAATTAATAGTAAGTGCGTCATTGAAGATTAACGCGAAACTGTAATAATAGAAAATTTTGTCAATTCCCAGTAGTGTCATATTGATCTCAAGAAATTACAAAGTGACAAAAGTATACCGTGAAATTTAGAAGTAACAAATTAGAATCGTTAAAAATTAAGATTGTTGTAACAGAAAACACATTTCACCTTGATTCAGAAAGCGAACAATGAACGTTGGTTTTAGTATCTTAAACGCTCCCTGTCGCGATTCTTGATGAAGAAAGTCGAATAATTTGTGCTGCACAGTTGTGACGTCAGCTTCTTGACCAATCAGCTTTCTTTGGTTGGGCAAGAAGTTGGCGTCATAATAGTATACAAATTGCTCGACTTGCCACAATAAGAATCGCTTGTAACAGAGAAGGTCTTAAGGGAATTGTTATTTGGAGAGTTATGTAATTTGTGGTAATTTGTTAAATTGATTTATTTTAATTAACAATTGCATGAGATATCTGCAAAAGGAGAACAAAATTTTAAGATGTAAAGGTATTTATGATTTAAACAGTTGAAAAACTTTTAAATTTCAAAACATTTTAATTGAAAAGTATGCATATTGTGAAAAAAAAAACATTATTTTGAGATTATAAACCTAAAGGAAAAACTAAAGAAAACACTTAAAGGAAAAACGCTAAGTTTTGTCGAATTTGTTTCATTTTGTTGTGATTGTGAACACGTTGCGTGCTATCGTTTTGACAAAGTGAACGCAACATTTGAGAAAAAAAAAACAACAGTGACTAGTAATGCAAAAGAAAATAAAATGTCGTGACTAGAAATCATTAGACTTGCAGTTCGGCATTTTCCAACACAGAGTGGAAGTAAGTTACGTTTTTTGTGTGTTTTCGAAAGGTTCAACTGGCTCTTTGAAACGCTGTTGTCACGTACGTGTAGCAAAATTTTTATTTTCCGAAACTGTTGATGCAGTTTTACCAGAATACATAATCCTGTATAGGTGTTGCATTGATTTGGTTTTTATGTCTATCTTCACTTGTGATTGTCGTTTAATTTTAAGTTCGTTTTCAAAATCGTGCGCATTGATAATATGAGTAATAATGGTAGAGAACGCTAGTGGTTATAGGGATGTGCTGTAACTTGTCACTAGAGAACTTGTCCTTTTTTGGCTACAAAGTCATGGTACAGCTAAGTGTATTTTATCGATTATTCACGTAATAGAATTACGATAAGAAAGAACACAGTTCGCTGTACAACAGATTGAATTTTTCTCTCTGGGCTATCTCATCTTAAGAGTTCCATTTCGACATTGTCGTTTGACTCGATTTCTCTTTAGGTCTTATTTTAACGTACAGTAGGTTACTCAATGTGTGCTATAGCTTTCTTTCCAGACCGTACTAGAATGCACGGACTTGTTGGTAGTGAAATATAAACATTTGAATGACATTTGTCATCAAGTTCATTTTTTTCAATTAGCATAAAAAAATGGAAAATGGTTTAGTTTGCTTTCTAATAAACGGTTTTCAAGACGAATAATTATTTGGCAAAATATGTTGAATTATTCAAAACGTTCTTGTTTATGTTTTTCGAGTTTTGCAATTATTGTCATTAGCATCTAATTAACGGTTTTGTTTACGGACGGCTTCAAGAGACGAGTTGCGAATGGCTTTTTGAAACGAGTTTTCAAATGTACTCTTTTGTGTCCACATATTTTTTTGGGTCATAAAATGCTAAACTGGTGTTAAAAATAACAAACGTAACTTTTTTAGGTGAGTGCTATGCTAGTTTATTTTATCTTAGTTGAGTTGTAAATCGAATAAGGTCAAGTCAACATTTACAAGAGATAATAATCCTTACCAAGTATAAATTCTACTAGACAGTTAAACCTGTCAAAAATAACGAGAAAGCTTATTTTTTCTTATTATGCAGTTCATAGTTTTAACTCATGTTGCTTGGCAACATTCGGTCAGTGCAGTTAGGATTGCACATTATCATATAAAAAAATGAAACTTTATACAAGGTTATTCATTTATTGCGACACAATCAATTACATCATAAAAACAAAAAACGTGAAACGACACAAATGACACATTGTTGAAAATTTTCCATTTACTTTATTTTTTAAATCAAATTTAACACGGTCTTATTTAAACGTCGCTATGTTTTTGATACGAGTATCAAGCGACTAAAATTTTGAGATATTGAAAACAATACTTTAATATTGAAGTTGTTGTTTCATAATCATTTTAAATTAACCATCACCAAATTTTGTTTAAAGAAGAATAGTTTTTATTAAGCTAACGGGGGATAATAATGTGGGATAATAATGAGGGAGGAAAAAACAATTATTCAATACGATCAAGTTACTTGTTTGTTTTTTATACATACTGTCAGCTGCTACGTAACATATTTTTCTGCATTCTAAAGATATTTTAAAAAATAAAAAAAAGACATTGAAAAAAACATTTTGAAATCTCGACATTAACAATTAAGCCATTCAACGCCTGTTAAGTGAATTTTGTCATTAACGCGTATTTACAGAATGAGATGAGATCAGAGGTGATTAAAGACTTGCTCAAAAGACGTCTACCACAACCTTGCGATTTTCATCAATTTTACTATTGGCTTTTGTCAAATTACTTTCGTTTCAACGTTTAAATTTTTAACGAGCATTGAATAGAAAATTTCATTGCAATAGTTGAATCAGCCCCTTTAGTCTTTAATACTTTACTAGCTTAAACCCATTGAAAAATCAACCAATACTGTTTGAAACTTAAATGTAAACCACCTGTCACAACAATACAGAGATAGCGCTAGAATTTCATGTTAATTCAAAAATAACATTCGTTAATTGATTCATCGTTGTCTTTATTGTTTAAACTTTTAAATTCATCAACAAAACAGTCACTTTTGGGCTTTATTTTAGTAAGATTTTCTTTAGAAAACAACAAATTTTAATTGACGTATTTGAATGCACTTTGCGATTGAAATGCTTACCAATTGAACCTCGTTAAAGTAGATCATTTTCTTTCCACTAATAATAAAAAACTCTACGTACTGTCACTTGCAGTATTTATTTACTTTTAAATTAAAAGGTTGAATTATTGCGTTGTATAATCTAAGAAAAATAAATAAAACAGTTTTGTAATACGGTACCTGCTGAAAAAAAATTATAAGTTTTCTGTTGTAGACATTTTTTTAAGGGGAGCCAAGAAACAATAATAACAAAATATAAAAGAAAAACAAACAGGAAAAGGACAGGTTTCGTAATGAATAAGGTGAATTCACGGTTTGCTAAAATGCGTTTTCTTTATCTTAAACGAGGTATAGAAACCCTTTTTTTTTTAACATGAGTTGAATAGGTCACTTGAAGGGATTTTTTGCAGGACATCAATTTTAGACAAAATTCCACTTTGTGCTACGTCGGTTACATTATTAAAGTTCAAAAAAAGGTTACGAGTCACCTATTATTTTTTTCTTGTCTTCAACAACGTTCCAAGTGAAACTTAAGATTTTTAGAAACCGTGTGTTGCTTGAGGGTTGTATAACGGTTTTTATTTACGTTGGAGTTCCTGATGGGTAATTTCAAAGGGCACCGTGTAATGACGTGTTTTTCAAATTTTACAAGTGACCTTCTTACTCGGTTAATTGACGATAATAAAAACAAAAACATTTTTCATTTTGGTTTTTCGTTTTGTTGTTGTGTTATCTTTTGGGATTAGTTTTTTTTTTTGGTTTGTTTTTCATTTCACTTGACATACATGCCAACAAAATGTTCAATACAAACCGTAGTTTTTTCTGTAAAAAGTTAATGAAAACGACGATGATTTGACAGATGACACGGTTGTTAACAACATGATCTTGTGTGACATTCCTTCCTTTATCTCCAATAATGAGTTTCAACAATGGTTAAAACGATGTTACTGCGACTTTATGTACAGTAGTAACTAGTTGTTAACGGGGTCAAATAGACATATAGAAGTTAACCTGCGAATGAAGACATAGCGAATTTCAGAAACATTCCGAGACACTGTGATTTCTTTTATGCTAATTTTTGTTTACATTTTTTAGTACATTTAACTATACAGTATATTCTCATAAACTGACCGTAGATGGCAGTATACGTTAAATTCCCAGCTAACTCACAAACAGACATATGTCACAATTGAAGCTAATCCAAAGAGCATTAAAAATTTATACGTGAAAAAATCAAAATAAAGAAGAAAAATTAAATTGACCAAATTAAATAAGCCGTGCAAAAAATTAAATTTACCTAGTTTACCATGACTCAGATTTAATGGATTATAAATTCAATCACTCAACTTTGTTGGGAATAAAACATCTTATAAGAAGCTTATTATAATATTTTGCTTACAGATTCTAATAACTTGATAAAAAATGTCAGACCAGACACAGATGAAGATAATTTACACAGGAAACCTGTTCTTGTTGAGCATCTGATAATACACTAAACGAAACTTGCAAAGATTACCTTTCGTTCGATATAATACAATTAAAGATCTGTTGAGTAGTTACGGAATGGTGCATTTTTGTAATGTGTCACTTAATTATGAATAACACGGTACAATGTTCATTGGTTTGTTTGATTTGCATTACACGTTTGCTTTGCTGGAAGTCACAACTCAGCGTCATTGTGGGCAGCCAACGTCTTCTGACTTTTGCTGAAATAAAAAAGTTAATTTAATGCTTTTTAAACGTTTAGTGGTTTGATTTTATGCGAAAAAAAGGTACAGTAATTTGCTTTGTTTGGATTTGTCAGTTTTAAAAATAGCAAACAAAATTGTCTTGAAAGATTTTCTGTTTGTTCAAGCAGAAGATACAGATTCTTTGAGGAAATTTAGAATATTGCTCATTAACAGAGAATTAATAACGATTTGTTTTGGTGCTCCGAAGCTTTAGGCCTATAAAGTAGGAATGCAATCAGTGTTGTTAAACCATCGAGGGACTTCAAATAGACTCATTTATCCATGATGAATGGGTGTTTGTGAAACCTACTGGTTATTCCTAAAACCTTAACGTTGTTGTTGGCAATTATCGTTAAATGTCACTTAACTACTTCATTTTTTTATAATGTTTATTTATAATTGATCTTCAAGCATCACGAATTGAATCTATTAAGTTCAAATATACAGGGTGAATTATGTAACGTTCAAATATCATGAAAATCAAGCAAAATTCGTTGTGTGTGATAAACTGTGGTTTCTCTAAATTTAGGGATTACTTACAGTAGTTTATGAAATGTGAATTTTAAATTATTTATTTATTTCTAAGTTTCCATCCCATAGAGACATAATTGAAAAAAAAACTCGAATATGCGAGACATAAAAAAAAACTAAAACACACTACATAAAAACTAGATAAAACAAAGTGTTGAAAACAAAATAACACAGTTATCATATAAAGGGGGATACTTAAATAGGCTTAACAACTTATCTAGTTGTTAAAATGTGTCTAAATTTAGACCTAAATTTAAACCCAACCCAAATTCTCCTTTAACGTATTTACTCCAGTGTTAATTTTAAACGTTGTTCAAATCAGGTTTGGCATGCTATAAAATGCCTGGATTATATACATAGTAACCAGTAACATACAGTATACTGCACATATGACATGTATACATATAATATGTATGTGTGAGGCGTATTTTATTAGGAATGAAAATATACGATTTTCATTTGAGGTTTCTTGAAAATAAGAACTCTTATTCATTTCGTAATCTAGGTTTTCAAATTAAATTTTCAAATATGCAACAAAAATCAAGGAAAAGTGATTTTTTTTGTTGGTTACCAGTATTCATTTTGACACTTGAGCAACGGTGACATTTATTACTCGCGATGAACAAAAATTCACGAAACCACTTTCTTCGAGTGAACAAAGGTTAAACCAAGATAAATTGGTTTTCTTCTTCTATCACTGTATATTTTTTTTTTAAAAATAAACTTTGATGATATGCATTGTTTTATACATCACTAGAGATTTATTTTTCTTAGGATAGGATCGAAATATTTTTTTTTCTATATTAAGTGGAGGCTTTTTCTGTTACTCGATTCTAGAAAAAATTTCACCTATAATGTATAATTCATATGAAGATTGCTATGTTTGTCCGAATTTGTTGACTATTCGGAATGTATTATTGATTTTGAAAACCGAATAAATCAGTAGTCGGAATAGTGAATAGCAACTTGCATTATTTACGTAATCCACTGGGTGTTGACAAGACATTTTAGGTACGAGCTGTCAAATTTATGGAAAATTTCAGGCTTTCCGGATTCAGGCTTTCAGGCTGTACAGTGTGTGTTTACTATACTATATATAAATTCGGTGGGATTTGCTTGTTTGGTGGTTTTTGGGTTGTTTTTGCATAAGTGATTTCATGTGTTTGTGGTTACTTTGTAGATGTTCTTTTTGTTTAGTTTTGTTTTGAAAGAAACTAAAGATACAAGCATCTTGGCATTTACTCTGTGGAAATCGATTTTGTTTATCAAGTACAGATACTACTTTAAATCATTTGTCCCACTTTCTTGTTGATTTTGTTGTTTGAAATATTTTGTAATATAGGATTTCTGGATTCGATATCGATAATCTTATAGAATTTATTAATTATGGAATTTATAGAATTTATTATAGAATTATATATAATCTTATATATAATTATATATAATCTTATAGAATTTATTAAAGAATTTATTTAATTATAATGTTTTTTGTTTACTCACGTTTACTCGTTTACTTGACATTTCAATATTATTTTTTAGTATTTTTTTATTTTTTTTATTTTACTAGGTTTTTGACAAAATAGACTGTTTTGCTAAAAGTTGATCTTGTAGTCTAACTTAATTGCGCGTCACATTGAGCTCATTTGGATCGTTGTTTTTATTTAATTAGTTAATTATTTTGAAGTACAAAAGAAAAACAGTAATTTTCTCTGATGGGTTTGAACTTGACATTTAAAGTGAAGAATCGCGTTCTCAGTATCGATATATATTTCATGGGCGTTCTCAGTATCGATATATATTTCATGGTTGGTATCGATTAGATTGAAAAGCAAATTATGTGTGCGGAGTGAAAACACTAGAATCCTTTCAATAGTGGTGAAAAAACTTTGAAACCGATTTTTCTGCATTTGTTTGGGCAGTTTTCTTAGGTTCCGGTTGTTGTTTTCTTGAAGTTTCAGTTTGGTATTTAGAGATAGTTGTTGTTCAAGTTGAATCGTGTGCTGGTGAACCACTAAAGTGCATTATCTTATTAGAAGTTGTCAGAGTTAAACGGCAGAATAAACTAGACCAAATTGCAGAATGTTTGCAAATACCGGTCATTGTCGAAATGATACAGTGGAACCTCCATTTGTCATTTATCTATTCCAGAAAACTTACGAGTACTGAATCTGACGAACATAGAATCAATTGCAAATACTCTGTGAATCCACGTCAGTTTAGTTATCAAGCTTTACTGTTAGCACTCTACATCATGTTTAGTTTAATTTTTAATATTTTATGGTATTGTTCTTTTAAAAAAGTGACTTTTTTGTGACCTTGACTGTTACCGTTGGTGACGGATTTTGGACAATATTGGAGCATTCTTTTGCCGATAAAAAAAGTGTGACGAATATCGAATTTGACGAATATAGGGGCCAGTGGAACCTGTAAAACTTTACACTTTTGCACTTTAATCTTTACGCGGTGAAACTTTACATTTCAATTTTGTGATATTTTCATCGTTTTATTGGTAATACTTGATATAATGAATTTAAATAAACAAATCTAACAATTCTATCACTATATATCTTTTTGAAATTTGTTAAAAGAAAGTTAACCTATATGATACATAAAATTCATTTCATGTCTGTTTGTTTGCGCGCTTATGAATAAAAATCTGTTGCACCGATTTTAACGAACATTGGTACATAAATTGGAGTGGCACAGGGGGGGGGGGCTATTGCTTATGTTTAAATATTTATTAAAAAAACTGAATAACGCTTCCTTTGTACACTTCACCCGAGTTTCTATTTTTTCAAGAAAACTGACAACGGGAAACTTATCTTGTCTTCATTAAACTTTTTATTGATTCCTTTCGAATTCAACTCATTAACTAAACAGGCTGAAATGGTTCATTATTTTTTAAAGTACCAAACAAAGGTTATTTGTTGCGAACGATGAAAATGTTGCGAACGATGAAAAATTGGATCCTCATTTTATAATATGAAATAATTTAAAAGAATAAATTTTAAATTGACGTACACAAAATAAGTTGTTGTTGTTGTTTTTATGAAGTGAGATCAAATTAAATGAGGAAGAAAATTCAACAAAAAAGGATTTTTGATCTAATTATCGTGGTAGTAGATCCGTAGAACCAATTAAGCTGAATTTTCACCAAGTGTCTTTGTTAGGGATGGTAATAAGCAACTTTAGACTATTAATTTGGGGGGGGGGAGAATTAGTTTAAGGTTATTAAGTGCTGTTTTTATTTTTATCATGTTTATGATTTTGTTACATATTTATGATTTCAAAAGCTTTTTGTGTACAAAACAACTATTGCTGCGAAGCAACATGAGTCTAAACACGGGGTTTACGTCTTGACTCTATTTTGTTACCTATATCAACCACTTTGCGACCGTTTTGCTTATTTTGGTTACCGTATTATATTCTATTTTCCCCAATTTGCAAACTTATTAGTAGACGTCATGTCTGAGTCGATATTTGTATCAATTGTGATTAGGTTTTCATATATATTTTTACAAATTTCAATTTAATCGATTGATTATTTTAAAACCATTGTTATTTAATCTCGAGATTTGTTTTATGTGTTTTGTAGGTGAAACAAAGGATTTCTGTGTGTGTAATTTAAGTACTGTTTACGAACTTGTTAGAAGAAAAAGCTCCAACTAAGGGCTTACTGTTAACTGACACTCACGTGAAACGAAAATCCAAGATTAGCCTTTCACTTTTCCCAATTCTTTTCAGAGTTGTCATCTTCCTTGGGAATTGAAACCTCGTCGTTTTTTACTTTAAAATGTAAAACTTTCGAATCATTATCTTCCTGGATAGAAGTAATTTCAGAAACATTTTTGACTGAACATCAGAATCAACATTTTCGGAGTTTGTCAAAAACATTTTGACAAACTCTTATTTAATGAAATTAAACAATTACCAGGTTCTAGTTGAGGGAAAATGTCACTATTGGAACATTTCAGTATCTGGCACACATTGTATCAGTGATAGTGATCGTCGGAAAGGACCAATAACAAACGTGATAGTATTTGTGCTGACGGTGAGAGAAAAGAAATGGAGGGCCTTCAATCAAGTGTCGAACTTGAAACGATGTCATTTTCTCTCGTAAAACAAGCGCTTAAAATTTGGAACTGCTTTCGATTTCGATTACGTACACTGCATAGTAATAAGCTATAGCGTGTTAGCAGTTTGGTTTTTCAATTTTTCCGATGTCGTTGTATACTGTTAAATTAGGTTTCAACAGATGTTCACTTAGCATTTTTCTTGACAGAGATATGGTTCTAATGAAAAATATTGGTTATTCGTGTCAACAAACGAAATTCTGAATTGACATGATATTGATTCGTGCAGTATAGCATGATAAAGGGAGACGTAGAAAATTTATTATAGTGTTGAAGTAGAGTTTGTTCTCTATTGCAAACAACTCTAGTTTAGATTCGATATATGAACTTTTGCTGTGACGATCGTCACAAATAGCTTGTTTTTTATACGCTTTATATTAGCTTCACTTGCGAGTGAGTGAGTTTGTGAATGAGTGGGTGAACTGAAAATGTGCAGTGCACTTTTTTTAAAAAAAAAAAACCACTTAAATTCTGCTTTTTTTCAATAGTTTATGAATGTAAAAACACATCACAGTAATTTTATTTATGATTTGATGTATTTATTTTTTAAAAACTGAGTTTAAACACTACTTTTGCATGCTACTCATCACGTGACCAAGAAACGCGCTACGATTGGTGCATTGCAGACCACTACTATTTTTCTGACGTCATAGATTCCAAAACATCGAGTTCCACCATGACATATTATACTAAAGTATATGTCATGGTTCGACTCATATCACACCTACGCTTTCCAACACAACTGCACTGCAAGTCGCATGAAATCTATGACGTCACGCCATGGCAGCTCGCGTTTGTTTG